>JAJSOF020000013.1:170324166-170606666 GCA_025594305.2 Periplaneta americana | reverse complement strand
AGAAGTACCTAATTTCTCACGCCTTCTATTCTGTAGGTGAATTCATGAAATTCAATAACACTTCATGAAATTGATACTAAAACTATGTGTTGTACTAGTAGACTATATTGTAAATCTCGTCTGTATATATTTCATCTAGACTGTGAATATAAATTAAGATTTTATAATAGTATTAAGTTTTTTGACTTGTTCCATATTCTAGCTGTAAGCATGTATGAATACCATGGAATGTTAATAAATACAATACAATACAATAGAAGGCCAGCGCTATACCAACTCGCCAACCAGGTCGACTCGAATGGAGTCCAAGTACGAACTACTTCATAGATCTTGGATTTTAGGTTAAATACCTATTTGTTTCTATAGGGATAAATTAAATTAGAATTTATAAAACAGTTATATTACTGGTTTTTCTTTATGGTTGTGAAACTTGGACTCTCACTTTGAGAGAGGAACATAGGTTAAGGGTGTTTGAGAATAAGGTGCTTAGGAAAATATTTTGAGCTAAGGGGATGAAGTTACAGGAGAATGGAGAAAGTTACACAACGCTGGACTGCACGCAATGTATTCTTCATCTGAGATAATTAGGAACATTAAATCCAGACGTTTGAGATGCAGTACTGTACATATGGATGAATTCAGGAATGCAGCACGTATGGGTAAATCCATAAATTCATCACGTATGAGTGAATCCAGAAATGTGCCAGTTCTTCAGTAAAAAATCTTGGCATTCACATGGATAATAATCTCAACTGGGACATGCAAATCACAGAAACCTGCAGAAAAGTTTATTCTATTATCCATGTGCTAAAAAGGGTAAATGTTCATCTTCCCTCTTGCTGAAAAAGTCCCTTGTGCAGACGCTTGTATTTCCCTATTTTGACTATGCTGACATTTTACTGACTGACCTCTCCAGCGACAACAAATAGAAACTTCAACGTGCTCATAATTTGTGTGTACGTTTTGTAAGCAATGTTCGTAAATATGATCACATTACCCAATCCATGGAAGCAATAGGTTGGCTTAAACTAGATAAGAAAAGAAATTTACATTCACTTCTCCTTCTCTTCGAAATCTTGAACTCTTCTACTCCTTCGTACCTGTCGTCTCGCTTCACTTACCTTTCTTCCCACCACAATCTGAACACACGCTCTCGCCATGAAACAATACTAACAATACCATCCCATCGCACCTCCTCATACTCATCCTCTTTCACAATAGCCCTGCCAAGACTCTGGAATTCGTTACCTGCTAGCATCAGGGACTGTCGAAATAAAATTCAATTCAAACGCAAACTTATTAGGCACTTGGTCAGTAATTGAGACTCGTTCAGACATGGTTTCTTGTAAATAGTTCTCTTAATCTATCACAAAATATTTCGATATCCGGTAATTTCATCACTATAGAATTTTGTTATTGTAGGTTTAATTTGTAATTCGGTAAATACAAAAATATTCTTTGTTCTTAACTTCTATGATAAAATGTCTAACTTGCATTAATCAGGTGTTCTTGTCGTACTTTAATTTTTATTGTAATTGTAAATTTAATATTAATTGTAATTTTATTGTTCATGTTATAGTTGTAATCCCCTGGTAGAGGGGCAGAGAAGGCCTGATGGCCTTATCTCTACCAGGTTAAATAAATAAATACTACTAAATATTACTACTATAAGTGAATCCAGAAATGCAGCACGTATGAGTGAATCCAGAAATGCAGCACGTATGAATGAATCGAGAAATGCAGCATGTATGAGTGAATCCAGAAATGCAGCACATATGAATGAATCCAGAAATGCAGCACGTATGAGTGAATCCAGAAATGCAGCACGTATGAGTGAATCCAGAAATGCAGCACATATGAATGAATCGAGAAATGCAGCATGTATGAGTGAATTCAGAAATGCAGCACGTGTGAGTGAATCCAGAAATGCAGCACGTATGAGTGAATCCAGAAATGCAGCACATATGAATGAATCGAGAAATGCAGCATGTATGAGTGAATCCAGAAATGCAGCACGTATGAATGAATCGAGAAATGCAGCATGTATGAGTGAATCCAGAAATGCAGCACATATGAATGAATCCAGAAATGCAGCACGTGTGAGTGAATCCAGAAATGCAGCACGTATGAGTGAATCCAGAAATGCAGCACGTATGAATGAATCGAGAAATGCAGCACGTATGAGTGAATCCAGAAATGCAGCACGTATGAGTGAATCCAGAAATGCAGCACGTGTGAGTGAATCCAGAAATGCAGCATGTATGAGTGAATCCAGAAATGCAGCACGTATGAGTGAATCGAGAAATGCAGCACGTATGAGTGAATCCAGAAATGCAGCACATATGAATGACTCCAGAAATGCAGCACGTGTGAGTGAATCCAGAAATGCAGCACGTGTGAGTGAATCCAGAAATGCAGCACGTGTGAGTGAATCCAGAAATGCAGCATGTATGAGTGAATTCAGAAATGCAGCACGTATGAATGAATCGAGAAATGCAGCACGTATGAGTGAATCCAGAAATGCAGCACATATGAATGACTCCAGAAATGCAGCACGTATGAGTGAATCCAGAAATGCAGCATGTATGAGTCAATCCAGAAATGCAGCACATATGAATGAATCGAGAAATGCAGCATGTATGAGTGAATCCAGAAATGCAGCACATATGAATGAATCGAGAAATGCAGCACGTATGAGTGAATCCAGAAATGCAGCACGTGTGAGTGAATCCAGAAATGCAGCACGTGTGAGTGAATCCAGAAATGCAGCATGTGTGAGTGAATCCAGAAATGCAGCACGTATGAGTGAATCGAGAAATGCAGCACGTATGAGTGAATCCAGAAATGCAGCACATATGAATGACTCCAGAAATGCAGCACGTATGAGTGAATCCAGAAATGCAGCACATATGAATGACTCCAGAAATGCAGCAAGTATGAGTGAATCCAGAAATGCAGCACGTATGAGTGAATCGAGAAATGCAGCACGTATGAGTGAATCCAGAAATGCAGCACATATGACTGAATCGAGAAATGCAGCATGTATGAGTGAATTCAGAAATGCAGCACGTGTGAGTGAATCCAGAAATGCAGCACGTATGAGTGAATCCAGAAATGCAGCACGTATGATTGAATCCAGAAATGCAGCACGTATGAGTGAATCCAGAAATGTAGCACGTATGGGTGAATCCAGAAATGCATATAGAGTGTTAGTTCGGAGTCCAGAGGGAAGAAGACCTTTAGGGACGCAGACAGAATAAGAAATGAAAATGTGTTAGGAAGAGTGGGTGAAGAAAGAGTGATGCTTAAACTGATGAGGAAGAGAAAAAGAAATTGGCTGGGTCACAGGCTGAGAAGAAACTTCCTACTGATGTATGTATGGAAGGTGAACGAGAGAGAAGTTTCGAGCAGAAGAAGATATCAGGTGTTAGACAACATCAAGATATATGGTTCATATGCGGAAACTAGGAGGAAGGGAGAAAATAGGGCAGATTGGGAAGTGCTGGGTTTGCACTGAAATAACTGCCCTTAGACAGATAACCGAAAGTTGGAATTTATAAAACAGTTATATTGCCGGTTGTTTTGTATGGTTGTGAAACTTGGACTCTCACTTTGAGAGAGGAACATAGGTTAAGGGTGTTTGAGAATAAGGTGCTTAGGAAAATATTTGGAGCTAAGGGGGATGAAGTTACTGGAGAATGGAGAAAGTTACACAACTCAGAACTGCACGCATTGCATTCTTTACCTGACATAGTTAGGAACATTAAATCCAGACGTTTGAGGTGGGCAGGGCATGTAGCACGTATGGGCGAATCCAGAAATGCATATGGTGTTAGTTTATTTATTTAGTTAATTAATTAAAATATTTATTTAATTTATTTATATTATTTATTTATTTTACTTGTTTATTTATCTATTTATTTATTTATTTATCTATTTATTTTTCTACTTATCTATTTATCTATTTGTCTATTTATTTATCTATTTATTTATCTATTTATTTATCTATTTATTTATTTATCTATTTATCTATTTATCTATCTATTTATCTATCTATTTACCTATTTATCTATTTATCTATTTATTTATTTATTTTTCTATTTATCTATCTATTTATCTATATTTATTTATCTATTCATCTATTCATCTATTCATTTATTCATCTATTCATCTATTCATCCATTTATTTATTTATTTATTTATTCATTTATTTATTTATTCGTTTATTTATTGATTTATTTTATTTTTTATTTATCTATTTATTTGTTTATTTATCTATTTATGTATTTATCTATTTAATTACCTATTTATTTATTTATCTATTTAATTATCTATTTATTTATTTATCTATTTATTTACCTATTTATTTATTTATCTATTTATTTATTTATCTATTTATTTATTTATCTATTTATCTATTTATTTATCTATTTATTTATCTATTTATCTCTTTATTTATTTATCTATTTATCTATTTCTTTATTTATTTATCTATTTATTTATTTATCTATTTATCTATTTATTTATTTATCTATTTATCTATCTATTTATCTGTTTCTATTTATCTATTTATCTATTTATTTATCTATTTACCTATTCATATGTTCATTCATTCATCCATTTATTTATTTATTTATTCATTTATTTAATTTTTCATTTATTTATTTATTTATTTATTTTATTTGTTTGTTTATCTATCTATTTATTTATTTATCTATTTATCTATTTATCTATTTATTTATTAATTTATTTATTTATCTATTTATTTATCTATTTATCTATTTATCTATATATTTATTTATCTATTTATCTATTTATTTATTTATCTATATATCCATATATTTATTTATCTATTTATTTATTTATTTATTTATCTATTTATTTATTTATCTATTTATTTATTTATTTATTTATTTTATTATTTATTTATCTATTTATCTGTTGGTTTAGCTATCTATTTATCTATCTATTTATCTATTCATCTATTCATCCATTCATGCATTCATCCATTTATTTATTTATTCATTCTGGCGTAGTTAAGGCCATCAGCCTGGAGTTAGGATACTGGAGAGGAAAAGACCTTTGGGGAGGCTGAGATTTAGATAGGAGGATAATATTGAAATGGATTTGAGAGAGGTGGGATATGATGGTAGAGACTGAATTAATCTTGCTCAGCATAGGGACCAATGGCGAGCTTATGTGAAGGTGGCAATGAATTTCCGTGTTCCTTAAAAGTCATAAGTAAATAAGTAAGTTAGTGAGTAAGTATGGATCCCAGTACGTTACCGTAGCTCCGTTAAATCTCGAGATATTTCAGTTTAGGTAAAAGATGAACAGATTTTCGAATCATTTTTATATATGGATGTTCTCTTAACTGACTTTGGTAGCTGGTTTCCATGACGACAGAAAATGTGATAGATTGAAGGCTGTTGGCTTCTTCATCTGTAGCTGCTTTCATTAAAGTAAACCCGTGTGTTAGAATACGGTTATTCCCATACAACAATAGCGGGAATATCATTTCTGCAGATTTCGCGGATTTATATGAGCACTGGCGTTTCACACATTGGGATGCCTACGCACATTGCATATGCATATCAACAGTTCCATTTAAAATATCGCGTCCCATTCTGCCGTCACGGTTTGGTGAAGATTGATTTATGAATTGTTCTTGAATTTCATGGGGGCCGGAGTTATGGTACCGTAACCCCCATCCCCCTGAAATCCTGTGATTATATTAAAAATATTCGAATCCGCCGCAACATTGTATGTCCTGTCCAGAAATTCACTTCACTGCATAAAACAAATTACAACAGACGGCAGGCATAGTACGGACGAATCCAAAACCAGATTTGTTACACTAACCGTGACTGAAGCTTGTAGCGCGGCATTGTGGTTGCGTGTACGGCTTGGACTAGGGTTTGAGTCCCATCTAGTCCTTGCCAATGCCATATGTTGCTTTATGCCTGGTTCACACGGGGATAGTTTACAGGAGTCAAGTGCTTGAAGCCTCTAAACTTGAGGCCATATTTGTGACCACACTGAGACACTAACTTGAAACCACACGTAAGAAACGCGCGGTGAATGTTGTATGGTTGAAAGTACACTGTTTTTAAGTTTTTTTTTTTTTTAACTTTTTGCAAACCACTTCTACATTAAAGTTATGGACACCTTGTTATTAAAGTTTTGTAACAAGTTTCTGAAATAATTCCCTCTTATTTAACTTTAATTTTTATTATTATTGAAGTATTTCTCGTGCTGCATATATTCCGCGGTAGTTCGTACTGTATATTTTATTTATTATCACCTTTACTTTTTTTACTTTGCTCTAGAATATGCCATTACGAAAGTTCAGGATAACAGACAGGGTTTGGAATTGAACGGGTTAAATCAGCTTCTTGTCTATGCGGATGACCTGAATACGTTAGGAGAAAATCCACAAACGATTAGGGAAAACGCGAAAATTCTGCTTGAAGCAAGTAAAGCGATAGGTTCGGAAATAAATCCCGAAAAGACTAAGTATATGATTATGTCTCGTGACCGGAATATTGTACGAAATGGAAATATAAAAATTGCAGATTTATCCTTCGCAGAGGTGGAAAAAAATTCAAATATCTTGGTGTAAGAGTAACAAATTTAAATTACACTCTGGATTAAATTAAACGCAGAATAAATATGAGAAATGCCAGTTATTATTCGGTTGAGAAGCTTTTTCTCATTCAGTCTGCTGTCAAAAAATCTTAAAGATGGAATTTATAAAACAGTTATATTACCGGTTGTTCTGTATCCTGTGCAAGATTAATCCAGTCTCTATCATCATATCCCACCTCCTACAAATCCATTTTAATATTATCTTCCCATCCACGTCTCGGCCTCTCCAAAGGTTTTTCGCTAAGGCCTCCCAACTAACACTCTATATGCGTTTCTGGATTCGCACATACGTGCTACATGCCCTGCCCATCTCAAACGTCTGGATTTAACGTTCCTAATTATGTCAAGTGAAGAATACAATGCATGCAGTTCTGCATTGTGTAACTTTCTCCGTTCTCCTGTAATTTTATCCCTCTTAGTCACAAATTTTTCCTAAAAACCTTATTCTCAAACACCCTTAATCTCTTTTCCTCTCTCAAAGTGAGAGTCCAAGTTTCATAATCATACAGAACAATACGTAATATAACTGTTTTATAAATTGTAATTCAAATTTTTGACAGTATACTGGATGGCAAAAGCTTTCAACCGAATAATAACACGTATTTCCCATATTTATTCTGCGTTTAATTTTCTCTCGATTGTCGTTTATATTTGTTACTGTTGCTTCAAGATACTTGAATTTTTCCACCTCTTCCAAGGATAAATGTACAATTTTTATATTTCCATTTCGTATAATATTCTCGTCACGAGACAATCATTTACTTTGTCTTTTCGGGATTTACTTCCAAACCTATCGCTCTACTTGCTTCAAGTAAAATTCCCGTGTTTTCCCTAATGGTTTGTGGATTTTCTCTTAACATATTCACGTCATCCGCATAGACAAGAAGCAGTAGTAATATCACTAAATCTGAAAATAGTATACAATAATTGCAGAAACAGTGTAGGCCTATATTAATCATATTAGATTTCAAGGTTATAGTTTTTCATTGCTGAGAAAAAAATATTGAATTTAACCATTTTTTGAATACTCAAAGTGAATGTCCACCCAGTAAGGCTATTTACATAACTAACGACCGGTTTACGTAATAGGCCTACAATTACAATTAAACAAAAGAGAGTTTAAACAGTGTCGATAATACATTGTTTTGTTAGGAATAAATGCAGTATTTCAAGTCATAATATTGAGTGCAACAACAAATTCCACAACTTGGGACATCTGGCCGAAATCTACGGCTGATCACTAGGATCCAGAATAAAAAGCAGAGGTTAAATTAAAAATACAGGGACATCATTTTATTTTTACTTCAATTTTTATTGTACCTGCGTTTCTAAATGTACTTGACTCCCACTCCTTTCACTAATGTCCTTGATAACGTCAGTCACACAAATTTACGGCCGCTGTTGCTAGCGGTAAAATAAACAGTACAGTGTACAGTGTGTTTCAGAAATATGTTGTATTTTCTATAGAAGAAAGAGCTTATTTTATTGAAGTTTATTTTCACACAGGTATCGTGTGTAGCATAACTGAATTTATCTGTGTGAACTGAGTAAGATTAGAGTTACCAAAAGTACGGTACCCTATAATATGGTGCGGTGAGAGTTTTGTTTTACTGTTTGTAGGTATGAAGGACAATGATGGAAACTGGAATTACAATATAAACGAATGTGAACAACAGTTTTTTTTTTCACAATTTCCTGATTATATGATTACGGAATATTTTCGTAGAAATGTCATTAATCTGGTAGATAAATTTAGAGCAACAGAGTGTACAGAAAGGAAGAAAAGTGTAATATGGCCAACAAAGGTGACAGAAGATGCTGTAGAAGATGCTAGAGAAAGGATGCAGCGAGGTCCTAATAAGTCGGTCAAGAAGTTAGCTGTAGAAATTGGGGTTTCTTACGGAAATGCTCACAAAATTCTCAGGAATAAATTAGGTTATTAATATGCTTAATAAAGTAGACATTACATAATGAATATAACCGCCTGAAGACTTGAGTTTGTCAAAAAAAATTGTTACTATTCTACTGTTTTTTGATAAAATACTGTAAAAGTAGTGATCAAACTCAAAACCGTAATACTGTATTTCCCTGTAACATAAATGGATACACTACTTTTCTCTCCTCCTATAGCTAGTAAAATGATTTGTTTACATATCCCACTAGCAACTCCAAACTCCTGTAATGGAAGGGGAGTAACAGTTTTTCCGAGTATAGCCAGGTTAATGTTAAAAATGCTGGTAAAAATAAAGTGATGTCCCTGTACAATATGATTGCGGAGAGAATACGGAACAATGATAAATTTAAAAATAAAGTACAATTTGAGTTCAGAGAAACATGAGATGAAAATACATTGAAGAGTAATAAGATGAAGTGAAAAAAAAAATTACATAGACCCTACTATTAGGGGAGAGTCGGGTAGTATCGGACATCGGGTAGTATCGGACAGTGCGTTTCTTTCATGTACCACCATATGGTAGTACCTGAATGACATGTTTACGTTTCTCTATGCGACATCACAGAAACGTAACCATGTCAATCAGGTACTATCATCGTGTGGTAGATGAAAGAAACTCACTGTCCGATATTACCCGCTGTCCGATACTACCCGACTCTCTCCTATACAAGTGATTGTGTAAATTGGATAATGAATCTCTCAATACCATTAGACAAATTTTGTTAATGTCCTCATTAGGAAATTTCAGAGAAAGGAGAATGGTTTTGGTTAACTTAAATGAAGTTCCCCTAGCGCCAAAAAAGTCCTTTCACTTCCCATGTATTAATATTCATTTTGTATCTCTCAATGAAGTGAGGAATACATGGGTTGTATATAGACTTCTTTTCATCGTTAACGTTATTGGCTTGTTGATCATCCTTCTCAAAACGGACAGTGGGGTCAAGAATGAGGCTTCTTTGATTCCGGCGATCGATGGCTATAATGTCTGCTCTTCTCGTTGACCCATCCTCAGCCAAGCAGTGCACTTCTTCGTAAACCTCCCACTTTGCCTTCCGAAGAATGGTTGCGATGGAGCTTCTCACTTTATGGTGGCGATTGTTCCTCCGTAGTTCTCCTTTAAGGCAATAACCCAAAACATGCCCAAGGGTTTCTACTTCGCTGCATCCTGGATGACGACACTTTTGATCTTGAAAGGAACGACCTGGCACCGATCGTACTGCTGCAATGTTTGTGGACATCTTTATGGCATTGGTCCACTCTGAGGATGATATCCCTCTTCTATTACTAATCCAAGAGTTGTTTTTTGGATCTTCACTGTAAGTTACCACTCCTTTGCCTTTTTCTGGAAGACGACACCAATTATTAAACGACCTCCGCCGTAACTCAGATCTTAATTTGTTTCAAATTCTGCCTTCGAATTACCTCCTGGGACCTGTTTCACAATGTTTACAAGCTTTGTAAATTGTAAACTTTGCTTGTAAATTGTAAACTTCTGTTTCACAATCTTTGTTTGTAATGTTGAACTTCACAAAGGAACTCAAATCTTTACAAATTATATTTTGCTCACTTTACAAGTATTCTGTTTCACAATGAAGGGTAATTTTACAAACGTGTAAACTTTACTTGTAAAGTTAGGACATTTTCTACAATACCTCTGAGATGTGTAAAGTTTGATACTCCAACAAATTATGAATAAATACAATAAAGAAATGCTTATTAAATTAATTTTTGAGTAACTGGATAATATTAAGAATTAAACTAACGCAGTTTTGATGTTATTAAGGAGTTCTAATGACTCAGACGAAGATATTGAATTTAGGGCTAATCAAACGAAGACGTATACGTAAAATTCTTCGGTCAAGAATTAATAACACGTTCGTATCATTGTATGAATTTAATGAAAGGTTTCGAATGAGTCTCGCGCTATACTTCAGAATACCGCGTAAATATTTATATATGAAGACTGTATTTAATAAATACTCGCACTTAATAAAGAAGTTCCCTGCACCAAAAATAAATAATTCAATAATGCAATAGCGACACTACTTACGCGGTATTCTGAAGCCGTTTCGAGTCCCGTTTCTCTGGAATCTCTCCTACAAGATATGGGACATCATATCCAACATCCAAAAGGGAAAAGTGATGTCCTAACCTCAAAGCAAGAACTGTATTGTTTTGCATTGGTTGCATACTAGGTGTCAGTTCCGTGGGTTAGCAGATAAGCACGGAATTTCTAAGACATCAGTGTGCAAAAGTGCCCACAGGGTAGTTGATGTTGTTAAAAGAGTTAAATTCGGGGCAGGTTTTTGATCACCAAAATGTTATTTACTATAGCACAGAATTTTTATGCTGCTGATGGGATCACTAGTGTTTGTGAGGTTATGGATGCAACATTAATCAATACTGATGGATCAACACGTAAAATGAAATGATTTTGTAGTTAGACATCGTAATTATTTTATCAATTGCATATTTGTACGTGGACTAAATCTGTTATTTACTTATTTGACTGAATTTGGTGCTAACTTTGGTCATTTAAGTAATAAACGTATTGGTATACTCGACCAATCACATCACATGAAATTCCATTGTCGCCAATATATAAAAATCTAAATACTTTTAATTTTCTTTAACAATACTTTATATTTTCTGTTGGTTAAATATGAATCATTCAAGCTTAGAATAATCCAATTTAGTACAAAATATAAACATATGTATCGATAGTAGTAAAAATACAGCGACTTTAGCTTTGCTTCTTAGCGAATTTTGTAAACTGTCGTTCAATTCAGTTCAATTCATTTTATTTGGCCATTAGACATAGAGTTTTAGGCTTCGTCAGAATATATTGAAAAAAAGACATATAAATACATTTACAAAAACACTAATAACAGAAACAGTAAAATTTAAGTAATACAATGAAAACATGAAATAATTTTAAACTTTTAAATTGTAGAAAACTAACTAAATTGCAATTAAAACTTATTTGTTAAAATACAATGTCATACAAATTTGTGTTGAAAAACTCAGCAACAGAATAAAAGGGATTATTTAATAATCAATTGTAAAATCTAGTTTTGAAGCTATTGATTGGTAATTTATAATATTGACTTGGCATCTTATTATATAATTTCATCCCCATAATTAAAAAGTTTGTGTTGCTCTTGTGTAATCTACAATATGGAATATTAATTTGTTCACTATTTCTAATTTCATGATCATGTATATTAGCCACTAATGAGTAATTGTCGATATTTTGTCGAGTGTAAAGTACTAGATCATATATATATATATATATATATATATATATATATATATATATATATATATATACATATATATATATATATATATATATATATATATATATATATATATATATATATATACACACAGATTTATGATTGTTAAAATCCGTGATTGTCTGAAAAGTGACCGACAATGTTCCAGATAATTTGATTTACATAAAATTCTAATGGCCTTCTTTTGTAAAATCAAGACGCTTCCAATTTTGGTTCCATTTCCCCAGAAAATCAGGGCATATCGAATTATCGACTGAAAGAAGGAAAAGTAGGCACATCTTAAATAATTTTGAGAAATGCAAGTAGATAATTTCTTTAGCAAATATAAAACTCTTGATAGCTTTGTGCATATGTACTCGATGTGCTTATCCCATGTTAAACTGGAGTCTATAAAAAGTCCCAGAAATTTTGTGTAGTTGAGTTTGTTGTCCTTATTTATTAGATAGTTTAGGCTGAAAGTTAAGTTGATGGTTTTTTCTTGATTAAGCAAGATATTGGCGATATTGTGTAACCACCAATAATGCGTATTTGAAAATTTCTTTAGCTGAGTTTGTAAAGTTCGTCAAAGTTTACAAACTAATAAGATAGCATTGTGAAAAGCAATTTACAAGCATTTGTAATCTTTTACTTGTTATTTGTAAATTGTTAATTTGTAAATTGTAAGGATTGTGAAACGGGCCCCTGGATGAAATTTTGGAACAGCCTGTGACTCCAGTTGTTTAGACCACCATGTAGTTGTGTGTTTACCATTGCCCACAAACATACAGATGAGGAGGGGGTTGAGGGGCAGTCTTTTGTGAGGCTCGATGGACAAAAGACACGCGAGTTTTTTTTTATAGTTCACTGCATCGTACAGAAGGGTGAGGATAAAAGAGACGTTAAAAGTGAATGGAGTATGTGACACCTCAGGAAAGGTTAATAGTGCGACAGAAATGTCAAGTGTAGCATGTGCTGCGGTACAGTATTCCCCAGGGGATTTACTGCAGCTTGTGTTCGTGTCCTCTTATGCATTGATAGTGGCCCGATAGTTCAGTTAGCAGACGACTTAAAAAAATAGTTTTTAATCATAAATCTAATTAAGATACGTTCATTTTCTGTTTCATACAATATTTTTTAATAATCGTTTTGTGTATTTTTGATTTCCTTTAATGCAAGAGGATTATAATTTCCATTTCTTTTCCCAATTAAGGCACATTTTTTTGTAGGCCTATGTGTAAATATCCCTGATGCAAGAACTGAAATTAAGGATTAGTTTTTGAAAAATAAAGCGCCAAAAAGTTTTCTAAATGCTAGGAGGATACAGTAATGCACTAAATAAATATATCTCAGGCAATTTGAAGGCAATTAAATAATTTTATGACAGTTCACTCATAAAACACGTTCCTTAAAGTGTTTCTTCTCTTATGGCGGGTACTTGATTATTCGTCGTTCATCCATTTGAAGCCAGCTGTGTAGACCAATTTACAGACAGAATCGTTGTCCAGGGTGCGACATAGGAGGCTGGTCTACGCTACACCCGCGATGAATGAGATGATGATGGAGAATTGTTGGGTTGCCACAGGGGAACCGGAACTTCAGGAGAAATAAATAAATAAATAAATAAATAATAAATAAGTAATAAGTAATTATGTACATAAATAAGTAATAAATAAATAAATAAATAATAAGTAATTATGTAAATAAATAAATAAATAATAAATAAGTAATAAGTAATTATGTACATAAATAAGTAATAAATAAATAAATAATAAGTAATAATGTACATAAATAAATAAATAAGTAATAAGTAATTATGTGCATAAATAAGTAATAAATAAATAAATAAATAAATATTTAAGTAAAATAAAAAAACAAATAAATAAGTAATTAAATAATTATGTAAATAAACAAGTAACAAACAAATAAGTAATTAAATAGTAATGTGAATAAACAAGTAATAAATAAGTAAGTAATTAAATAATTATGTAAATACATAAGTAATAAACAAATAAGTAATTAAATAATTATGTAAATAAATAAGTAACAAATAAATAAGTAATAAACAAATAAGTAATTAAATAATTATGTAAATAAATAAGTAATAAACAAATAAGTAATTAATAATTATCTAAATAAATAAGTAATAAACAATAATACTGAGTCCTTCTAGGCTACCTCCAATGGGAGGCAGTAATTATTATTATTATTATTATTATTATTATTATTATTATTATTGTTATTATTATTATATATGATTATGTAAATAAATAAGTAATAAACAAATAAGTAAATAAATGATTATGTAAATAAAGTAATAAACAAATAATTAATTAAATAATAATTTATGAAATAAGTAATAAACAAACACGTAATTAAATAATTATGTAAATAAATAAGTAATAAACAAGTAATTAAATAATTATGTAATTAAATAAATAAACAATAAACAAATAAGTCATTAAATAATTATATAAATAAATAAGTAATAAAAATAAGGAATTAAATAATTATATAAATAAATAAGTAATAAACAAATAAGTAATTAAATTAGTATGTAAATAAATAAGTAATAAATGAATAACTAATTAAATAATTATGTAAATAAATATGTAATAAATAATTAAATAATTATGAAAATAAGTAATAAACAAATAAGTAATTAAATAATTATGTAAATAAGTAATAAATAAGAATAAAAAAGTAATTCAATAATTATGTAAATAAGTATGTAATAAATAATAATTATATTTATGAAAATAAGTAATAAACAAATAGGTAATTAAATAATTATGTAAGTAAATAAGTAATAAATAAGTAATTAAATAATGTATGTGAATGAATTAGTAATTAAGTAATTATGTAAATAAATAAGTAGTTTATAAATAAGTAATTAAATAATGATGTAAATAAATAAGTAATAAACAAATAAGTAATTAAATAATTATGTAAGTAAATAAGTAATAAATAAGTAATTAAATAATGTATGTGAATGTATTAGTAATTAAGTAATTATGTAAATAAATAAGTAGTTTATAAATATGTAATTAAATAATGATGTAAATAAATAAGTAATAAACAAATAAATAATTAAATAATTATGTAAATAAATAATAAATAAATAAGTAAATTTGATGTGAATCACTGCTTGATCTAGTTCTTCACATTTACAGTAAGATTCGTTTTGTAAGCAATGTCTTGCGAGGAATTCTCGGAATTTTCCGTTACCTGCCGAGAGCTGTGTTAATGTGAGTTAGATCTGAGAGTTTCCCACTCCAGCCGTCAAATGTAGAAGGGAAGTACAAATCCCCAGCGGTTCTCAAGGAGTTCTAAGAACGTTACTTACTTCTCAAGTAACAGTCAATACCTTGAAAGAGAGGCACTCCAGGAGGAATTGTGGAAGAATATTCCATTATGGATATTCACCCACACGCACAAAGGAGTCGTCTTAACGGCCTCTACAACTTAAGTGGTGTAAATGAGAGAAGCTAATCCCTTTACAAAAGAGAGGGCGTGAATGGTTTGTGAATTGTTTGTAGCGAGAGATGAAAGCAGATTTTGAGTACATTTGCGACTTCATCTACACGAAGTTAAAATTCTTTAAAAAAATAATAAGAGAGTAGAAAATATATTTGCATTACTGCTGAGATATCACATTACAATTCCTTTAAATATCCAAAGTCCATAAATGCATGCTTAAATTGTTTTTTTTTTATTTAGAAGCAATTTCCATAATAAATTGGATAACTCAAAAGTTTACTCCGACGTCATTTCTGGTACCATGAAAATCGAAAAATCTAAAGAGAATTGGGAGGACAAATTTAAAAGGTACGCAAAACGCGTCCTTGCAAGGGGTTGGGGGCTGTACAAAACTAAGTATGTGAGCTCCAAGCCTGTTGGCCACTAGTCTCACTCCGGGTTACGCTACTCCACTGAAGGAGCTCTAGAAAATTTTGAAGGGGAAGCCGAAATTGGACGTAACCTCTTAGGTACCACATACGCGAGGGGGACTGAGATTTGATCAAGTGATCACGGAACGGGGTGAGGAGGAGATGGCTGGTGTTTGCCGTTAGGATGGCGAGACGCTGTCATCTGTTGTTCGATGACAAAGCATGTGAAGGCCGTCGGAAGAAGCGCCGTGAAATCTAAATCTGCAATTTGAGAGGTCCCTGTCCTTTGAAATTGCAACTAATTGAGTGACCTCGTATATTTAATAGACAATTTATATGTTCTGAACTAGGGCATACGTCGTTTATAATAAAGGGGAATATATATGGGGAAGGGCATATAGGTCAGTGGCCCATTTCTTATAGGGCTCATCCCGACATTTGTCTTACGCCTTAGGAAAACCACGTAATCCCTTAGGCAGGATGAGTTGTCTCATATATAAGAGACTAGCCAATTTGGCTATTACATAGGAGGTGATTGTTGTCATGAGCCTTGTTAAATCGTCTCAATTTTGAGACCAGCCATGGAAACAAAAGTGTACTATGAACTTCATGACCCATGGTTTTCCATACGGTCCGTGTCGCTCCATTCTCTATTCATGTGCCTCTTGGTTTTCCATACGGTCCGTGTCGCTCCATTCTCTATTCATGTGCCTCTTGGTTTTCCATACGGTCCGTCTCGCTCCATTTTTATTCATGTGCCTCTTGGTTTTCCATACGGTCCGTGTCGCTCCATTCTCTATTCATGTGCCTCTTGGTTTTCCATACGGTCCTGTCGCTCCATTCTCTATTCATGTGCCTCTTGGTTTTCCATACGGTCCGTGTCGCTTCATTCTCTATTCATGTGCCTCTTGGTTTTCCATACGGTCCGTCTCGCTCCATTCTCTATTCATGTGCCTCTTGGTTTTCTATACGGTCCGTGTCGCTCCATTCTCTATTCATGTGCCTCTTGGTTTTCCATACGGTCCGTGTCGCTCCATTCTCTATTCATGTGCCTCTTGGTTTTCCATACGGTCCGTGTCTCTCCATTCTCTATTCATGTGCCTCTTGGTTTTCCATACGGTCCGTGTCGCTCCATTCTCTATTCATGTGCCTCTTGGTTTTCCATACGGTCCGTGTCGCTCCATTCTCTATTCATGTGCCTCTTGGTTTTCCATACGGTCCGTGTCTCTCCATTCTCTATTCATGTGCCTCATTTCTATTTTCCATACGGTCCGTGTCGCTCCATTCTCTATTCATGTGCCTCTTGCTTTTCCATTCTCTACGGTCCGTGTCGCTCCATTCTCTATTCATGTGCCTCTTGGTTTTCCATACGGTCCGTGTCGCTCCATTCTCTATTCATATGCCTCTTGGTTTTCTATACGGTCCGTGTCGCTCCATTCTCTATTCATGTGCCTCTTGGTTTTCTATACGGTCCGTGTCGCTCCATTCTCTATTCATATGCCTCTTGGTTTTCTATACGATCCGTGTCGCTCCATTCTCTATTCATGTGCCTCTTGGTTTTCTATACGGTCCGTGTCGCTCCATTCTCTATTCATGTGCCTCTTGGTTTTCTATACGGTCCGTGTCGCTCCATTCTCTATTCTGGTTTTATGCCTCTTGGTTTTCTATACGTCCGTGTCGTCTCTATTCTATTCATGTGCCTCTTGGTTTTCCATACGGTCGCTCTCCATTCTCTATTCATGTGCCTCTTGGTTTTCCATACGGTCCGTGTCGCTCCATTCTCTATTCATGTGCCTCTTGGTTTTCCATACGGTCCGTGTCGCTCCATTCTCTATTCATGTGCTCTTGGTTTTCTACGGTCCGTTTCCATTCTCTATTCATGTGCCTCTTGGGTCCGTGTCGTGTCTCCATTCTCTATTCATGTGCCTCTTGGTTTTTCCATACGGTCCGTCGCTCCATTCTCTATTCATGTGCCTCTTGGTTTTCCATACGGTCCGTGTCGCTCCATTCTCTATTCATGTGCCTCTTGGTTTTTATACGGTCCGTGTCGCTCCATTCTCTATTCATGTGCCTCTTGGTTTTCTATACGGTCCGTCTCGCTCCATTCTCTATTGATGTGCCTCTTGGTTTTCTATACGGTCCGTCTCGCTCCATTCTCTATTGATGTGTCTCTTGGTTTTCTATACGGTCCGTCTGATGTGCTCCATTCTCTCCCGCTCCATTCTCTATTGATGTGTCTCTTGGTTTTTCTATACGGTCCGTCTCGCTCCATTCTCTATTGATGTGTCTCTTGGTTTTTTCCATACGATCCGTCTCTCTTGGTTTCCATTCTCTCCATTCTCTATTGATGTGCCTCTTGGTTTTCTATACGGTCCGTGTCGCTCCATTCTCTATTGATGTGCCTCTTGGTTTTCCATACGATCCGTCTCGCTCCATTCTCTATTGATGTGCCTCTTGGTTTTCTATACGGTCCGTCTCTTGGCTCCATTCTCTATTGATGTGCCTCTTGGTTTTCTATACGGTCCGTGTCGCTCCATTCTCTATTGATGTGCCTCTTGGTTTTCTATACGATCCGTCGTGTCGCTCCATTCTCTATTGATGTGCCTCTTGGTTTTCTATACGGTCCGTGTCGCTCCATTCTCTATTCATGTGCCTCTTGGTTTTCTATACGATCCGTCTCGCTCCATTCTCTATTCATGTGCCTCTTGGTTTTCCATACGGTCCGTGTCGCTCCATTCTCTATTCATGTCTTGGTTTTCCTCTTGGTTTTCTATTCATGTGCCTCTTGGATACCGTCCTCGCTCCATTCTCTATTCATGTGCCTCTTGGTTTTCCATACGATCCGTGTCGCTCCATTCTCTATTCATGTGCCTCTTGGTTTTCCATACGGTCCGTGTCGCTCCATTCTCTATTCATGTGCCTCTTGGTTTTTTTCCATACGGTCCGTGTCGCTCCATTCTCTATTCATGTGCCTCTTGGTTTTCCATACGGTCCGTGTCGCTCCATTCTCTATTCATGTGCCTCTTGGTTTCTTGGTTTTCCATACGGTCCGTGTCGCTCCATTCTCTATTCATGTGCCTCTTGGTTTTCCATACGGTCCGTCTCGCTCCATTCTCTATTCATGTGCCTCTTGGTTTTCCATACGGTCCGTGTCGCTCCATTCTCTATTCATGTGCCTCTTGGTTTTCTATACGGTCCGTGTCGCTCCATTCTCTATTCATGTGCCTTCTTGGTTTTCCATACGGTCCGTGTCGCTCCATACATTCTCTATTCATGTGCCTCTTGGTTTTCATACGGTCCGTGTCGCTCCATTCTCTATTCATGTGCCTCTTGGTTTTCTATACGGTCCGTGTCGCTCCATTCTCTATTCATGTGCCTCTTGGTTTTCCATACGGTCCGTGTCGCTCCATTCTCTATTCATGTGCCTCTTGGTTTTCTATACGGTCCGTGTCGCTCCATTCTCTATTCATGTGCCTCTTGGTTTTCCATACGGTCCGTGTCGCTCCATTCTCTATTCATGCCTCTTGGTTTTCTATACGGTCCGTGTCGCTCCATTCTCTATTCATGTGCCTCTTGGTTTTCTATACGGTCCGTGTCGCTCCATTCTCTATTCATGTGCCTCTTGGTTTTCCATACGGTCCGTGTCGCTCCATTCTCTATTCATGTGCCTCTTCACGGTCCGTGTCGCTCCATTCTCTATTCATTGCCTCTTGGTTTTCTATACGGTCCGTGTCGCTCCATTCTCTATTCATGTGCCTCTTGGTTTTCCATACGGTCCGTGTCGCTCCATTCTCTATTCATGTGCCTCTTGGTTTTCCTATACGGTCCGTGTCGCTCCATTCTCTATTCATGTGCCTCTTGGTTTTCCATACGGTCCGTGTCGCTCCATTCTATTCATGTGCCTCTTGGTTTTCTATTCATGTCGCTCCATTCTTATTCATTGCCTCTTGGTTTTCCATACGGTCCGTGTCGCTCCATTCTCTATTCATGTGCCTCTTGGTTTTCCATACGGTCCGTGTCGCTCCATTCTCTATTCATGTGCCTCTTGGTTTTCTATACGGTCCGTGTCGCTCCATTCTCTATTCATGTGCCTCTTGGTTTTCCATACGGTCCGTGTCGCTCCATTCTCTATTCGCCTCTTGGTTTTCCATGTCCATGTCGCCTGCCTCTTGGTTTTCCATACGGTCCGTGTCGCTCCATTCTCTATTCATGGTTTTCCATACGGTCCGTGGTTTTCTATTCATGGTTTTCCATACGGTCCGTGTCGCTCCATTCTCTATTCATGTGCCTCTTGGTTTTCCATACGGTCCGTGTCGCTCCATTCTCTATTCATGTGCCTCTTGGTTTTCTATACGGTCCGTGTCGCTCCATTCTCTATTCATGTGCCTCTTGGTTTTCTATACGGTCCGTGTCGCTCCATTCTCTATTCATGTGCCTCTTGGTTTTCTATACGGTCCGTGTCGCTCCATTCTCTATTCATGTGCCTCTTGGTTTTCTATACGGTCCGTGTCGCTCCATTCTCTATTCATGTGCCTCTTGGTTTTCCATACGGTCCGTGTCGCTCCATTCTCTATTCATGTGCCTCTTGGTTTTCTATACGGTCCGTGTCGCTCCATTCTCTATTCATGTGCCTCTTGGTTTTCCATACGGTCCGTGTCGCTCCATTCTCTATTCATGTGCCTCTTGGTTTTCCATACGGTCCGTGTCGCTCCATTCTCTATTCATGTGCCTCTTGGTTTTCCATACGGTCCGTGTCGCTCCATTCTCTATTCATGTGCCTCTTGGTTTTCCATACGGTCCGTGTCGCTCCATTCTCTATTCATGTGCCTCTTGGTTTTCCACGGTCCGTCTCGCTCCATTCTCTATTCATGTCTCTTGGTTTTCTATACGGTCCGTGTCGCTCCATTCTCTATTCATGTGTCTCTTGGTTTTCTATACGGTCCGTGTCGCTCCATTCTCTATTCATGTGCCTCTTGGTTTTCTATACGGTCCGTGTCGCTCCATTCTCTATTCATGTGCTCTTGGTTTTCTATCTCCGTGTCGCTCCATTCTCTATTCATGTGCCTCTTGGTTTTCCATACGGTCCGTGTCGCTCCATTCTCTATTCATTCACGGTCCGTGTCGCTCCATTCTCTATTCTTGGTTTTCTATACGGTCCGTGTCGCTCCATTCTCTATTCATGTGCTTCTTGGTTTTCCATACGGTCCGTGTCGCTCCATTCTCTATTCATGTGCTTCTTGGTTTTCTATACGGTCCGTGTCGCTCCATTCTCTATTCATGTGCTTCTTGGTTTTCTATACGGTCCGTGTCGCTCCATTCTCTATTCATGTGCTTCTTGGTTTTCCATACGGTCCGTGTCGCTCCATTCTCTATTCATGTGCCTCTTGGTTTCCATACGGTCCGTGTCGCTCCATTCTCTATTCCGTGTGCTCCATTCTCTATTCATGTGCCTCTCGGTTTCGCTCCATTCTCTATTATGTGCCTCGGTCCGTCTATACGGTCCATTCTCTATTCATGTGTCTCTTGGTTTTCCATACGGTCCGTCTCACTGCATTCTCTATTTAATGTGACTCGTGATTTTCCATACGGTCAGTCTCGCTGCATTCTCTATTTATGTGCCTCGTAGTTTTCCATACGGTCAGTCTCGCTGCATTCTCTATTTGTGACTCGTGATTTTCCACGAGGTCTATTCGCTGCATTCTCTATTCATGTGTCTCGTGGTTTTCCACGCGGCCCTTATTATCTCCGGTTGGCAGCAGGGATCAGATTTTTGCGGTGCTGATTTCCACCAATGGCTTGATGATTGGCCGTCGAATGCTGTGGGATGCGGCGGTAGTAGCTGTCTATGCTGTTGAGGCTTCTCGTGGCGCGGCCGGCTTAACTGCCCAGCCAACTAACGTTCTACTAGTCTGCTTTTCTCTCTGCAAATTTTACTAAGCCCCTAAAATGCGACAATGTGAACGAAGTGAGGCTAATGGCCTTTGGGCCTGGGGATTACATAAAGTTTAAGATGAGTTCAATTCCAGGGATCATTTTTTTCTGTTGGGTTTTTTTATGGTTTCACACGTATCTTCACGGAATTCTGGGATAATACCAATTTCGTAAGTCTTCTTTTCACCTTCCGTGATAGGTGGAACATCTGTCGGATAAGTATCGTAACAAGCAGAGTGTTATTTCCCTCTATTGAGACGAAAGAGCATTAGAGGCAATTGCTGCAGAGCAGAAATGCCTAACGAAAAAGAAAATACACATTCTCAAAGGATTACTAATGTGCCATTGTGGAAGATCTCATTCATAGTATATTTTTGGTAGTTCTGGATATGACGTTAGAGAGACCCACTGAGGGGTTAAACACGAAGATTGACTTCCACCCTAGACAAGGCAAGTCAAGGGTTTACCATCGGTAAGGGTCGAAATGTGTGCGCCTATAACCGTTGAGTGTAAGATGACCGTAAGCCGGGAAAAGTATCTTTGGAATTGGAATCACTGGAGTTGATAACTACGCCATTTTGGCAGCCATAATTTTAAAGAAATTTTAATCGATTGAGATCAGAGGAGTGTTCGAGTCAATTTGCACATACAGCTAGTTGCATGAAGTGTTTATTGATTTTGTTCTCTTATTAGTAAACATAGTTGGCAAGTGTGAACTCCTGTCAACATCTAAAGTTTGCATTCGCCGATCGCCGGGGGTTTGAAACGTTTGGCAAGGCTTTGAACTGAAGACCGCTCTAAAGAGGAGGTCCACAGCAACATTTCTTTATTTAACGGCCATTTTACAGTTTGTAGTCAAGTCGATGAGATTATGAAATTGAAAAATACGGATTGCAAACGACAGAAAAAAAAGCGACACATATAAAAAGAAAACCTTTCCTTAATCTAGGGTATTATATTAGGAATAGAGATTTTTCTCAAGAACTGTACAATGCGAAATGCCTCATTAGAACAGAACTAGGAGCTCCAAAATTAAATTTTTCTGTCTAAACTACACGATGTTGGGTGGGGTTGTGGCTGGTGACATTTAAATGCAGTGAAAGATTTAAAAACAGGCAACATAAACACATGTTCTAGTGCCCTTAGGTATACCAAAATTAGCACATGTGTTATTTAAATTATAGAGAATTATTTTAACATAAAAATTTAAAAATAACGAAACAACATTTTTCACTGATCCATCGCCTTAAAGAGGATTTATTAGCACAAAGTCAATGAAAATTATAGTATACATCTTGATTACACAACTTTTAACACTGTGTCACTTCGGAATATGTCTGGTAAGACTTTCCTGTGTTAAATTTCAACGTACCTCGTTAACATGTTTCGACCTATTTATGGGTCACCTTCAGAACTGGTCGTTGTTGGTCTTTGCGCCACTTGTTCTGTTTCCTGTGAGGGTGTGTTCCTGTGGTATAGTGTAGAGTCAGAGAGCGTGTGTGTTTTTTGAAGTTGAGTTGTATGTTGAGAATTTCGTTGGGATGTGTTTTTGTGTGTCTGTATATTTCATATTGTTCTAGTGTGTTTAGTTTCTGGCTCTTTGGTTGGATGTGTAGTATTTCCATATCTATGTTGATGTGTCTGTGGGTGTGGTTAGCATTTGTGATGTTTCAAACACGTTACAAAGAACACATCACAGCCATAACAAAATTACAAAACACATCCTCAAATGCAGAACACATCACAAATGCTAACCACACCCACAGAGACATCAAAACAGACATGGAAATACTACACATCCAACCAAAAAGCCAGAAACTAAACACACTAGAACAATATGAAATATACAGACACACAAAAACACACCCCAACGAAATTCTCAACACACAACTCAACTTCAAAACACACACACTCTTTGACTCTACACTATACCACATGAACACACCCTCACAGGAAACAGAACAAGTGGCGCCAAGACCAACAACTACCAGTTCTGAAGATGACCCATAAATAGATCGAAACATGTTAACGAGGTACGTTGAAATTTAACACAGGAACGTCTTACCAGACGTATTCCGAAAATTATAAGGTAGCTTAACTAAAACTATCTGTATATGTCTTCAAAATATGAATAAGCGAACTTTAAACTTAAAGAGCTACAAAGCAGAATGCGAGTAGGTACAATATCTACCCAGATTCACATTTCCTGGTATCGATACGGTAGTGAGGGGTTTCAAACAAATGCCTGGCCAAAAAATAGGTCGCAACTTCATAATTTTTTGAAACCACTGTTCTGCACTACAATCTGTCACTTCGTGGAAACATGCATTTTCTATTTAACCTGGGAATGAACTAGTATGATCTGAGAATTTCACTGTGTTCAATGTGGTACGAGGTTTATGGGTATTTGCACCGAGTCATAAATTTAGAGACATCCAAATTTCGGAGATATGGCTTTGAAAATTAGCCAGTGGCAACTCTTCTTCTGTTAGCCCCATCTCCTTCACTGTTTAATATACTCACCCCAAACTGCACTTGACGTCCAATCTTGGAGAATAGGGATATCCTAAACTAGCACCAACAGATAGCGCACGTGTACTTTGAGGGATGCGCTTTGCGTGTGCATTTGTTTTCGGTATATAAACATTGAGGATATACGTAGTGTATTAGTACATTAAATACTCTTAAAAACAACTCAGAATACCAAATTTTTGTTGTGTTTCTATATGTAAAAACCAGGGAAAGCCTTTTGTCTTCAATCAGGTCCCGAAATATTTTGAATATATGCTTTAAACCTTAAAAAATGTAACCAATTAAATTGCTAAATAAGTATATAATAAATTTTCAATCTTAAGACATATCAACTTGCAAATGTTTATTTGCTATTTAATAAAATATATGAACGTTTTCGCCGTTTGGGGCATCATCAGATATAACAAAAACATATAATCTGGATCTATAATAATAAATTATGCAAATAACAAAGAATAAAGAACAATGTATGTATGCAATGCATGAGATTCATGAGCTTTATGTAAAATATGACATAATACAGGATAATTATTGATATAATCTTTGGATTTTGGAATTAAATTGGACGGATATTTTATACATATAGCTCATGTTACAAATAAAATATACAATTATACAATTATTTGTAACATGAGCTATATGTATAACATATCCGTCCAATTTAATTCCAAAATCCAAAGATTATATCAATAATTATCCTGTATTATGTCATATTTTACATAAAGCTCATGAATCTCATGCATTGCATACATACATTGTTCTTTATTCTTTGTTATTTGCATAATTTATTATTATAGATCCAGATTATATGTTTTTTTGTTATATCTGAAGATGCCCCAAACGGCGAAAACGTTCATATATTTTATTAAATAGCAAATGAACATTTGCAAGTTGATATGTCTTAAGATTGAAAATTTATTATATACTTATTTAATAATTCACCAGGCATATTGAAATATAAAATTGAATTGTAAATTACAATTAAATTGCTCCTCGAAATTGCTAGCTATTAAACAAAAATAACTACTTCAAGTAAGAAATTACCGGCTACAGTTTCATTTTGGAAGAGGGGAAAGAAAACTTGATAAAACATGTGCAACCTCGACAGCGAGCTGTGTTAGCTTAGATTATATTCAGTACTTCTAGGTGTCTCAGAAATTTACGCCAGCATTTTACGCCTGCAGTAATCTCTCGATTAACTGGGATGCTTATTATCCAGGATGATCCATAGTGAAATCCATTTCGTGAATAATGTTGTTAATGTGCTGTACACTAATTATTAAAACCATGTTTTTACTTCAAATTTTCAAAATCATCCTACATAGTATTCAAAACTGCATGTCCTTAACCTACAAAACACAGGAATAATCGTGATACTACTGCGATCATATAATAATAATAATAATGATTTATTTTAGCTGGCAGAGTTAAGGCCGAAAGGCCTTCTCTTCCACACAACCAGCAAAAAGTGTATATACATATGCATGAACTTACAAAGAATTCAACAATTTGATTTAGATGAGAATTACATATATACAAGAGTTATTTACGAATTAAACAACAAAATACTATGAACTATTAATTAAACACTGAAATAAACTGTGTAGCAGAATTAAGCTAAAATACATAGAATGTTAATATATTTCAAATTATATTAGATAATAGAAATAGATTATTATGAGACAATTTTGAAAATGCAGCACAATCAGGATGATGTCTAAAGAAAAAGCAACAGTGTAGTCTGTAATATTTTAAATCAGTATGATTGGAGTGAAATGCTAATAAGGTTATCTTTTAAGCTGTTCTTAAAGGTGTTTGTTGTCTTGCAGCCCCTAATACTTTGTGACAAGGAATTCCATTGACGCGAGGTGGATATTGTAAAAGATGAGGAATAACAAGATGTTCTATGAAGAGGTATATTTAGCGTGCCACAGATAAGTGATCTGGTATTTACGTCGTGGTTAGAGTATAGATAAGAGAAACGAGACGAAAGGTAAGAAACGAGACGAAAGGTAACAGCGACGTGAGATTCGAACTCACGACCAGCGTCCCGCAAGAGAGCAGATCGCGCGGAGCACTAAGGGACGGCACGCGGCGGAGAGAAGAGAGGGGGTGTATTACGTCAACGCGACGAGGGGAGAGTGCGCGCGCAGTGCTACTTACGGAGTAAAGGAGGACGGACCCTCCCAAATCTTCTAGAGAAGTCCGTCCGAAGTGGAGATAGCCAGATAATTCGAGAACTCGTACTTTCCAGAAACTGTGATGTGAGTATAAATGACGCGTGCAAGTGAACGCGAGGCAGTTTTTCAGTTGATTAGTCAGCCAGTCAGTGAGTAAGCCAGAGCAAGCAAGCCAGTCTTGTGTACCGGAGTTCGGCTCGAGTGTGCGTCCGCAACTGTGTCAGCATCCGAAGGCCTGAGTTCGAGTGCAGTGGACCGCAGTTGGAGGGACCTGAGTTCGAGTGCAGTGGACCGCAGTTGGAGGGACCTGAGTTCGAGTACAGTGAACTGTCTCTGAAGGTCTGTGGTTCGAGATACTGTGAACTCGAGTGACTGAGCTAGAAGAACTGTGAACCGAGAACTGATAGTTCTGATTTGTAAATGGTGCTTTGTAAATGTTGGTTGAGATTAACAGTTCATTGTTGTTCGTAATAGTCCAAGTAAATTGTCATTGTCGTCAGTGGAGTGCTATAACGAATACTGTGTTGAGTGAAAATCCTATTGTTGACGAGAGCGTTTAAGGTGAATTGTAGAAAGGAATTATTGTTGGAAGAATAAAATCCTATTGTTGAGTTGAAATAAATTCACAATATTATATCGTCTTATCAAACATTGCATTTGATCTTTCTTCAATTAGAGAAAATTATGAGGAATTCAATCTCTATAGTCCCTTCCCTGTGAAAAAACACATTGGTGGCTGCATATTCGGTTTTCAGCGTACGGTACTTACAACAGTAATGATTAAAGAGGTAATATTCACCTTCGACAAAGTTCCTATTTTTATTTTATTTTTTTATTCCTGCACCATGTTCTCAAATTTCTCGTTTCGTTTAATGAATATTCAATGCACTCGTATCTATATTCTACATACTGCAGATTTCCCCATCCATCTCTGAAGGGGAATCGATCAGTACTATACAATTTTACGTTATTATTTATTGTAAATTAAATTAAATTATAAGGTAAGAAAATACTGAATTATATTAAATTATACTAGGTTTTACAAAATAATCTATACTAATAATAAATCTGTAGCCGAAATTTTTCTGGTAATTTTCGATTTTCCAAAAATAATTGGTCCTAACATATATAATTAACCACCCTGAAACCGAAAATCGCTTTTTTGAAATTTTTGTTTGTATGTATGTATGTATGTATGTCTGTCTGTCTGTCTGTCTGTCTGTCTATATGTTTGTTATCTTTTCACGCGATAATGACTGAACGGATTTCGATGAAAATTTGAATATAAATTAAGTTCGTTGTAACTTAGATTTTAGGCTATATGGCATTCAAAATACATTATTTAAAAGGGGGGTTATAAGGGGGCCTGAATTAAATAAATCGAAATATCTCGCTTATTATTTTTTATTGTGAAAAATGTTACATAACAAAAGTTTCTTTAAAAATAATTTGCGATACATTTTAATCCTTAAAAAAGTTTGATAGGACCGATATTTAATGAGATAAATGAGTTTTAAAATTAAAATAACTGCCATCTAAGGCCGTGTAATGAATTAAAAAACAAATGACTTCGTCTATAAGAGGCCTTGGACAGCAACAATCGAAAGCTATGAAAGATAGCCTACAGACAATGTTTCTGTGTTTGTATGAAGTAATATCGGAAGCTAAATTAACCGATTTGTATAATTAATTATTATTTCACCATTGGAAAGTAGTTTCTCTAGATGGACATAATGCTATAATGTTATTACAGTAACTTATAATATAATATAATATAATATAATATAATATAATATAATATAATATAATATAATATGTAATATTATATAATATAATTTAAGTTATTTGAAGGGTTCAGAACCATAGTGGGCCAAGCGCCATTTACTGAATACGTAGAAAACAAGGGTTAAAATTAAGTTATTACCATAATTCAATGGAAACCTATAACAAGTAAAATAAAATATAGCCTATACATTAAATCTAAATGATGTCAATCTTCATTAAACTATGGTTGCATTTAATAAATATTAAGAAACATTTTAAAGGAATTGCCATTGCACCAAATGAGTGTCTCTGGACCAAAATGATCGCATTTTAATTATTTGGATGCAATTTAAATTAAGTAACATATTAAACGATTTATCCTTGTATCAAACACGAATGTTCCCTGGATCAAACGTCCTATTTTAATTATGTAATTACTTTATATTTATTTCTAACGGGTGCAGCGGAGCGCACGGGTACGGCTAGTCATAAATAAAATTTTAACACGCACAGAAAACCAACAAGCAGGAGAACGTAATCAACTGAAGCATATGACATAATACAGTCCTACAACATGCTGTGCCGCATGGAACGCTCCTGCCATCTAACGGTAAAACTTCGCATAAGATAGCCCTATAGGTAGCTCTTGATAACGGACCCAGCACATAGGTTTCCCCGTTTACCAGCCTTCCCTGATGATGGGGCTATTTTGCTCCACACGGCACTCACAAGAGGTAATATAATTCATTGCATTGTCATTCATATACTTGTTAGCGAAATACGAATTAATTGTTTTATTACATTGAATATAATTGAATGCTCGACCGCGTTTAATAACCATACCCATTCCTGATGACGATAAAATGTTGTTAGAAACAAAAATAAAACGTTCACATATTGGATTAAATTGTAACATAAAATATTTGTCGGAAATAAAACTTGGGATATGATGACCGGGGTCATGTAATAGTTATTCAATACCCTGCAGTTTCAACGAATATAGCTACCTATTTAATTAAATTTGTTTTCCTAGTTCCAATATCATATAGCTTCATTAACTATTTCTCCGTATTTCCATTGCAAAATATAAAGGGTGATCCGTTTGGGAAGTTATGAAATAAAAACGCTACAACCAGAGAACTGTTACTAAGGTCCCTGAGCCAAATAACGCCATGTATACCTTTAACGCCACCCTATTAAAATTTGTTAACGACACAAGTTTTCGGTAGTGCACTACTGTAGCCTGCATTGGCTTGCAATCTAGTAATGAAATGAGTTACTAGCTGTCCGCTGACATTTACGAGTGACATTATATTCCATCATTTTCCTGTTGTGTGTTGATAGTGAATGGCTGTTCTTATATCAAGGTAAGAGGCAATATTTTATTTTGTGTGTTGAGCAAATAATAACTATATTAAACTATATATTTTCGTGATTCTTAAACATTCTTCTATGTATAGAAAGTATTTGCTATCTATAAAATTTGAAAATGTTAGAGAAACAGGCATGTCATGTTATCAAGTACTCAGTAGCGCTTTAACGCCATGTGGCGTTAAAGGTCTACAGACAAAATTTTAGGTTATGTTAGTACTGAGGCTGACAGTACAGCATCAGTGTGAAAACATCAGGAAAATCACTAAGCTTCCAACTTACAAATGTTCAGAATGTGCAGTGATGACATTGGTTCAATTGCTTATCGAACTCTTAATTTTTTTTTATTTTACATAACTTAATTTTTTGTTTTACTTGTTGGAAAACATTCATATTAAACTAAGGTAAATGCTTTTGTGCTTAATAACTTTCTACTGTGTCACATTGTCTCTCTTTTTTTTTAAAGTAAGGAGTCACTGAAAAACATATTTTCCTAATCCATCTGGTGTTTCAGTTTCAGATCAAGAATCTTTCATTAGTATTGAGTGATTTTGTATCTTTTATTAACAGAAACTCAAATTTAGTCGCTTAGTTCTATTTGTGTTGCTTGGGAAAAATAATTCATTAACAATTATATTTGATATATTTGATATATTTGGTCACAGCACTTCTTTACATGTAATGATGTACCTCACATTTCTGTATCCGGTGCCACCATTAACACTTACATTAACACATATTTGCAGTACATGTCTACACAACTTCTACCAATTAAACTATGTACTTTTTTTATTATTACTTGTTCAATCTCCTTTCAGTATTTCTCCTACATTTCGTTTGCTATTCTCTATTTGATCATTAATCGTAATATATCTAAATTTATATATGCCTTTCAAACCCCCTTTTTCCTCTAACTACTATTCACTAAGATTTCAATTTCACTTATTCTCTACAAATTATCATATTGAATTATTTGCCTTACTTGTTCTTTGACCTTTTCTCCTATCTGTCTCTTATATTCATTTACTGTTCCAACGTTCAAATGTCAGTACTAATTTTATGCTGTCACTTGTTCATTTCTTTTAACTCTTTTTCACTTTTCACTCATTCATATTTGCGCTCACTTTCAACTTTCTCTCTATTCCACTTACACCTAAACCTTTCACAATACTCTCACTTCCTATAAATCTTATATTTCTCTCTACACATCATTTAACAATTATAAGTGTATAGGTTACTAGAAAATAGGTGGAGTTAATTGGACAACCTGTTCCTAATAATGCCAGTTTACAAAGTTTTCCTATTTGAGTTCTACTTCTTGTTTTGTATATAATATATCCATATTCATTGTGCTATTTTGTAAAGATAAGATTACAGTTTCTATTTCATAATTTTCGTGTTTGTACATAACTTATTTCCAGAGCAAAAGTGGCTGAAGTGTTAAGGTGGCGTTATTTGGTACGTGTATCTTATTTATTTTTCAGTAATCTGCAAATACATTCAGAAAGGATGGAAATTTTGCACACATTACACGCAGTTCTGTGTGATATGTCATTATAACAATTTGTTTATTAAGATATGCGCGTTATATACGAGTTCAACAGAGATTATGTTACTTATCTGTTTATTAATAAGGTGACAATATTAACAAGCTAAAACTAAGGGTGGTAGTACAATATCAAAGTCCTTTGATAAAAAGTATGCTGATAACTATTCATGATACAATTTCTACCTCGGGACTAGGACAGATGGCGGTACACACCGTCTAATTACTGGGTTAAATCCAAAATCTCTCCGCAGTGCATATGAAGAGAAGGCATACGTCACTGTTGATAGTGATTCGTCTGTTGGATGGGGACGTTTAGCCTGACGCCCCCTTGTGGCTTTTCGACAGGAGTAGGCTACTTGCCGGCACCGGGTTTCCCCTTCTCCCTTCCTCATCTTCATCATCATCATCATCATCATCATCATCATCACCACCCATTGCCTACACTGTTATTGAGTTTTGTGTGTAAAATTGTAGTGTACTTTGTAAATTTGTAGTGTTTTTTGTAACGCAGTTTTACTCCTGGTTGAGTGTTAGAGAAGGCCGTATGGCCTTAACTCTGCCAGGTTAAATAAATTATTATTATTATTACTACTACTACTGGAGCAAGAGTAACAAATATAAATGACACTCGGGAGTAAATTAAACGCAGAATAAATATGAGAAATGCGTGTTATTATTCGGTTGAGAAGCTCTTATCATCCAGTCTGCTGTCAAAAAATCTGAAAGTTAGAATTTATAAAACAGTTATTACCGGTTGTTCTTTATGGTTGTGAAACTTGGACTCTCACTTTGAGAGAGGAACAGAGATTAAGGGTGTTTGAGAATAAGGTTCTTAGGGAAATATTTGGGGCTAAGAGGGATGAAGTTACAGGAGAATGGAAAAAGTTACACAACGCAGAGCTGAACGCATTGTATTCTTCACCTGACATAATTAGGAACATTAAATCCAGACGTTTGAGATGGGCAGGGCATGTAGCACGTATGGGCGAATCCAGAAATGCATATAGAGTGTTAGTTGGGAGGCCGGAGGGAAAAAGACTTTTGGGGAAGATAATATTAAAATGGATTTGAGAGAGGTAGGATATGATGGTAGGGACTGGATTAATCTTGCTGAGGATAGGGATCAATGGCGGGCTTATGTGAGGGCTGCAATGAACCTCCGGGTTCCTTAAAAGCCAGTAAGTAAGTGAGTAAGTTATTATTATTATTATTATTATTATTATTATTATTATTATTATTGTTATTATTGTTATTACACTACACTTACACATACACTCAACCTAGTACACGGCATAACTCTCCACAGATACACATCATGCATAGCATGGTCCAGCCAAGTGGTGTATAAGTTGAAAATGGGTCATAGTCCTGCCATCTACCCACAATAGGCGGAACCCCAATCACGCAAGTGAAATGGGTAGGCACTGGAAACACACACACACACACACACACACACACACTCACTTCTAGTCGTTTATTTCTTGTTTCTTGTGTTACCTAGCTAACTCTATATATCAATATTTAATTCGCTTCATATTCTCATATGAGCAATTTGGTTGAAGTATAATATTATAACAGTTCAATAATATTTACTTTTTGCCATATTGGTTTGAAGTATTTTTGGACTTGGTTATTTAACGACGCTGTATCATCTACTAGGTTCTTAACATCGATGAGTCCACACCTGTGGAGTAACGGTTAGCGCGTCTGGCCGCGAAACCAGGTGGCCCGGGTTCGATTCCCGGTCGGGACAAGTTACCTGGTTGAGGTTTTCTCCGGGGTTTTCCCTCAACCCAATATGAGCAAATGCAGGGTAACTTTCGGTGCTGGACCCCGGACTCATTTCACCGGCATTATCACCTTCATCTCATTCAGACGCTAAATAACCTAAGATGTTGATAAAGCGTCGTAAAATAGGCTAACCTACTAAAATAAAAAGATAAGTAATAAAAAAACATCGATGGAATTGGTGATAGCGACATGATATTTGGCGAGATGAGACCGAGGATTCGCTGTAGATTACCTGACATTTGTCTTACGTTTGGAGAAAACCCCAGAAAAAAAGAAAACCAACCAGAAAATCAGCCCAAGCGGGAATCGAACCTGCTCTCGAACGCAACTTCTGATCGGCAGACAAGTGCCTTATCCGACTGAGCTACGCCGGTTTGAAGTTAGATCTTTTATAAAAAATACCAAGATGCACTTACATTTTACAAAATATTTTTATCAAAGAAACTCTTAAAAAAGTAGGCTAAGCCATTACGCTGACATATATTTTATAATATATATTTTATAAAAGATCTTTGACAGTGTAATACCAACTTATGTCGTACAGTGAAATAAATCGATACTGAAAAGTACTGTGTTAAAAATTCAGTATCTACAGTAAAAACATCAAATGGAAAATTGCACTTAAATTTATACTGTTTTTATTCCATTCATTATTACTTAAAAACAGAATTAATGTTGCAAATCCGTAACAGCGTTTCATCACAAAATACGTAACAAAAATTACTCAATCCCACTCGACATTACAAAATGTACTTACACGGTATCATGAGTGGAAGTTCACAAACTCCCAGGACCAGAGAAACCTGAAACAGAACTTGTAAGGATTGCACTATAGCTTGTTTATAACTCGAGTAGACGCGCCAGGTTCCCAGGAGTGCGCTTCTTGGAGAGGAAAAGAGAAAAAGGAAGAAAAACTTGCAAACTCTGCACCCGTTGAAAATCCGACCCATGTTTATAGGAATTATTCTTACAACAGTAACCTGAGGGATCACACTTTCAAGTTACACACGCTTGTCATGAATCATACATTATGTATATACAGGGTGTTTATAAAATGTGGTCTGAAAAGAAAAGGACGTGATAGTGGAGTTGAAGTTGTGTAGATCTAGGATAGTTCAGTACAGGAACCAACTTTCTGACTTGCAATTTTATCCTTCTAGCAAATACACGTATGGGTGAATCCAGACAAGAAACTAGTTCGATTAATTAAAATGTGTCTCAGTGAAACTTACAGCAGAGTCCGTATAGGTCAGTTTCTGTCAGATGCGTTTCCAATTCACTGTGGGCTAAAGAAAGGAGATGCACTATCACCTTTACTTTTTAACTTTGCTCTAGAGTATGCCATTAGGAAAGTCCAGGATAACAGAGAGGGTTTGGAATTGAACGGGATACATCAGCTGCTTGTCTATGCGGATGACGTGAATATGTTAGGAGAAAATCCACAATCGAATAGGAAAAACACGGGAATTTTACTTGAAGCAAATAAAGAAATAGGTTTGGAAGTAAATCCCGAAAAGACAAAGTATATGATTATGTCTCGTAACGAGAATATTGTACGAAATGGAAATATAAAACTTGGAAAGTTATCCTTTGAAGAGTTGGAAAAATTCAAATACTTGGGAGCAACAGTAATAAATATAAATGAAACTCGGGAGGAAATTAAAAACAGAATAAATATGGGAAATGCCTGTTATTATTCGGTTGAGAAGCTTTTATCATCCAGTCTGTTGTCAAAAAATCTGAAAGTTAGAATTTATAAAACAGTTACATTACCGGTTGTTCTTTATGGTTGTGAAATTTGGACTCTCACTTTGAGAGAGGAACATAGGTTAAGGATGTTTGAGAATAAGGTGCTTAGAAAAATATTTGGGGCTAAGAGGGATGAAGTTACAGGAGAAGGAGAAAGTTACACAACACAGAACTGCACGCATTGTATTCTTCACCTGACATAATTAGGAACATTAAATCCAGACGTTTGAGATGGGCAGGGCATGTAGGACGTATGGGCGAATCCAGAAATGCATATAGAGTGTTAGTTGGGAGGCCTGAGGGAAAAAGACCTTTAGGGAGGCCGAGACGTAGATGGGAGGATAATATTAAAATGGATTTGAGGGAGGTGGAATATGATGATAGAGACTGGATTAATCTTGCTCAGGATAGGGACCAATGGCGGGCTTGTGTGAGGGCGGCAATGAACCTCCGGGTTCCTTAAAAGCCAGTAAGTAAGTATGGGTGAATTCAGAAATGCATATAGAGTGTTAGTTGGGAGACGTGAGAGAAAAAGACCTTTGGGGAGACCGAGACGTAGATGAGAGGATAATATTAAAATGGATTTGAGGGAAGTGGGATGTGATGCTAAGGACTGGATTAATCTTGCTCAGGATAGGGTCCAATGGTGGGCTTATGTGAGAGCGGAAATGAACCTCCGGGTACACTAAGTAAGTAAATTCTGGTACAATAATTTCAAACAGGTTATTATACAAATGTTAGAGCTCTGCACTTTAGGATTTCGTACAAAAGATTCTATTCAAAATATTTGAAGTGAATCATGTGATGTAAACTTTAATATTAATATGTATATTTTTTGCTTGGTTATTTAACGACACTGTATCAACTACTATGTCATTTAGAGTCAATGGGATTGTTGATAGCTAGATGAGGCCGATGATTCCTCGTATATTACCTGACATTCGCCTTACGATTGAGGAAAATCTCGGAGAAAACCCAACCAGGTAATCAGCCCAAGAGGGACTCGAACCCGCACTGTATTTACAATATTACAATATACTTGCTCTTAGCTGTTATATTCTCCACACCAGGTCGAGCCATCAGGTGCGCTGTAGTCGTCCTCGTCATATATCGATAGACTCGTATTTTCTTCTTAAATGTTTTTGGTGTAAAGACAGATGTGAAAAGAAATATAAAAATTTCATTTTAAATCCCAAACATTCTTACAATCCCAAACATGATCACAATAAAAATCACAAAGGGCACAAACGTTTCAAGCTATTACAGGATTTCCACGACTCCCGTGTCGCGTTTGTCATTTGAATATACAGTACCTCTGTTTATCTATAGCAACGGAAACCTAGCAACAGTTGTTATGTGAATGAAAATTTATATAAAAGTTGTAAGGGAATATTTAATAATTCATTGTGTACATTTTAAATTAATCATTGGATTTATATACGTAATTTATCACGGACAATTGAATGTGAATAAGCCTGCTATTGAAAGTAAGCATTAAATTTTAGAAATTATGTAAATCCCACAATTATATGAATCATAAATACAAGTATTTTTCTTTATTGATGTTAAACACATAAATATAATATTACTCTACCGCATTTTAAAATTGTGGATCGATTGTATGGCTTTTACTTACGTTGAAACTAAATTATTTCATCATAAATATCGTTGTACGTTGACCAGAAAGTCGAGGGCTCCATTTTACGATCGGATAATGAAATTTCTCCATTGATTCAATCCTTTCGCCCGAACTATAGTCCTGGGTTTTGCTCAGTCTCTAACAGAAAAGAGTACCGGTACCATTTTCTTGGGGGGGGGGGATAAGGCGGCAAGAACTTAGGACTGACATCCAAACTATCATTAATGCCGATTGTCCATACAAGTGGCAAACATAACCTCTCCCAAACTGTGGGCCTTCATCGTCTATATGGGGGATAACTTTTCAACGTATCATGTAATGTCACGAAAAAAGAAATAGCATGGTGTTCCCAAGAAGTAATACGATTAAGTAAAATGTGTCTGAGTGAAACGTACAGCAGAGTCCGTATAGGCCAGTTTCTGTCTAACGTTTTTCCATTTCACTGTGGGCTAAAGCAAGGAAATGCACTATCACTTTTACTTTTCAACTTCGCTTTAGAATATGTTACTAGAAAGTCCAGAAAAAGGGGAAAGTTTGGAATTGTACGAGTTAGTTCAGCTGCTTGTCTATGCGGATGACGTGAATATGATAGGAGAAAATCCACAAACGATTAGGGAAAACACGGGAATTTTACTTGAAGCAAGTAAAGAGATAGGTTTTAAAGTAAGCCCCGAAAAAAACAAAGTAGCCTATGTGGGTATGTCTCGTGACCAGAACATAGTACGAAATGGAAATATAAAAATTACAAATTTATCCTTTGAAAAAATGAAAAATTAAAATACCTTGGAACAACAATAATAAATATAAATTAAACTCGAGAGGAAATAAAACCCAGAATAAATATGGGAAATTCTGTTATTATTCGGTTGAGAAGGTTTCGTCATCCAGTCTGCTCTCAAAAAAGTTGAAAGCTAGAATTTGTAAAACAGTTATATTACCAGTTGTTCTGTATGGTTGTGAAACTTGGACTCTCACTTTGAGAGAGGACCAGAAGTTAAGGGTGTCTGAGAATAAGGTGCTTAGGAAAATATTTGGGGCTAAGAGGGATGAAGTTACAGGAGAATGGAGAAAGTTACACAACGCAGAACTGCACGCATTGCATTCTTCACCTGGCAAAATTAGGAACATTAAATCCAGACGTTTGAGATGGGCAGGTCATGTAGCACGCATTGGCGAATCCAGATTGTTAGTTGGGAGACCTGAGGGAAAAAGACATTTGTGGAGGCCGAGACGTAAATGGGAGAATGATATTAAAGTGGATTTGAGTGAGGTGGGATATGATGGTAGGGACTGGATTAATCTTGCACAGGATAGGGACAGATGGTGGGCTTATGCGAGGACGGCAATGAACCTCCGGGTTCCTTAAATGCCATTTGTAAGTAAGTGAGTAATATTTTTTTTATAGTTGAAGACATGCTCGGAAAAAGGGGTTGACCTATGCGTTTCTGAAATTGAGATAAATTAAGTATTGCGCAGTGGCGTATACTGGTTAAAGGGTTTGGGCTACCACTGACCCTCTTATTACACAAAATATATCTAACAATTACTTTAATTTTAATTACTATGGTAAAACTAATAATACAAAATTATTGCATTATGTTATATTATAAACTTTTTCTTTTGTAATTTCCTTGGGCTACCGCCACCCGAACCCACGCTTTCAGAAGTCGAAATTGCGATAGAGAATCTGAAAAAGTACAAGTCTCCAGGTATCGATCAAATTCCAGCAGAATTAATACAAGAGGGCGGAAGCGCATTATATAGCGAAATTTATAAACTTGTACTTGCTATTTGGGAAAAGGAAATTGTACCAGAACAATGGAAGGAGTCCATAATTGTACCTATTTTTAAAAAGGGGACAAAACCAACTGTGGTAACTTTCGAGGAATATCACTTTTGTTGACGTCGTACAAAATTTTGTCCAATATTCTTTTGAGGAGATTAACTCCGTACGTAGATGAAATTATTGGGGATCATCAGTGCGGTTTTCGGCGTAATAGATTGACTATTGATCAGATTTTTGTATTCGACAGATAATGGAGAAAAAATGGGAGTATAAGGGTACAGTACATCAGTTATTCATAGATTTCAAAAAGGCATATGACTCGGTTAAGAGGGAAGTATTATATGATATTCTTATTGAATTTGGTATTCCCAAGAAACTAGTTCGATTAATTAAAATGTGTCTCAGTGAAACATACAGCAGAGTCCGTATAGGTCAGTTTCTATCTGATGCTTTTCCAATTCACTGCGGGCTAAAGCAGGGAGATGCACTATCACCTTTACTTTTTAACTTCGCGCTAGAATATGCCATTAGGAAAGTTCAGGATAACAGGCAGGGTTTGGAATTGAACGGGTTACATCAGCTTCTTGTCTATGCGGATGACGTGAATATATTAGGAGAAAATACACAAACGATTAGGGAAAACACGGAAATTTTATTTGAAGCAAGTAGAGCGATCGGTTTGGAAGTAAATCCCGAAAAGACAAAGTATATGATTATGTCTCGTGACCAGAATATTGTACGAAATGGAAATATAAAAATTGGAGATTTATCCTTCGAAGAGGTGGAAAAATTCAAATATCTTGGAGCAACAGTAACAAATATAAATGACATTCGGGAGGAAATTAAACGCACAATAAATATGGGAAATGCGTGTTATTATTCGGTTGAGAAGCTCTTATCATCCAGTCTGCTGTCCAAAAATCTGAAAGTTAGAATTTATAAAACAGTTATATTACCGGCTCTTCTGTATGGTTGTGAAACTTGGACTCTCACTCTGAGAGAGGAACATGGGTTCAGGGTGTTTGAGAATAAGGTGCTTAGGAAAATATTTGGGGCTAAGCGGGATGAAGTTACAGGAGAATGGAGAAAGTTACACAACACAGAACTGCACGCATTGTATTCTTCACCTGACATAATTAGGAACATTAAATCCAGACGTTTGAGATGGGCAGGGCATGTAGCACGTATGGGCGAATCCAGAAATGCATATAGAGTGTTAATTCGGAGACCGGAGGGAAAAAGACCTTTAGGGAGGCCGAGACGTAGATGGGAGGATAATACTAAAATGGATTTGAGGGAGGTGGGGTATGATGATAGAGACTGGATTAATCTTGCTCAGGATAGGGACCGCTGGCGGGCTTATGTGAGGGCGGCAATGAACCTTCGGGTTCCTTAAAAGCCATTTGTAAGTAAGTATTTTGTAAGTAAGTACCGCCGGTAGCCCGGGTAGTCCGCAAAATACGCCCCTGGTATCGCGAGTGAAGCCGGAAATACATTACAAATTATCTTTATTAATTTTTGTAAACGTGAGGTACAAAGATAGAATATAAATTTACAAGGATTTTCTCTTTTTCTTGTCAAAAATGAGACAACTTTAATAATATGAAAGCAAAAATATTTTAAACCTCTTTGATCATTCACGACATCTAGTACATAAGAAAGTTAATTCACTACTAACCCAAAAATAATAATACTTTATTCTTTTTACAGTTTACAGTTTTTACAGTTTATTTATTTATTTATTTATTTATTTATTTATTTATTTATTTATTTATTTATTTATTTATTTATTTATAAATATACAGAATACAGAATATAATTACAACTATAGAAATAGAAATAAAATAATACAATCAATATAAAAAAGCAGATACAATAATATTAACAAAATTTGAGGAGCGAATGAGCAGCGCTCGTGTTCGGTCGCAGTTCAGATATATTATTAATAGGCATATAAGAGAATATTACTTACTTACAAATGGCTTTTAAGGAACCCGAAGGTTCATTGCCGCCCTCACATAAGCCCGCCAGCGGTCCCTATCCTGAGCAAGATTAATCCAGTCTCTATCATCATACCCCACCTCCCTCAAATCCATTTTAATATTATCCTCCCATCTACGTCTCGGCCTCCCTAAAGGTCTTTTTCCCTCCGGTCTCCCAACTAACACTCTATATGCATTTCTGGATTCGCTCATACGTGCTACATGCCCTGCCCATCTCAAAAGTCTGGATTTAATGTTCCTAATTATGTCAGGTGAAGAATACAATGCGTGCAGTTCTGTGTTGTGTAACTTTCTCCATTCTCCTGTAACTTCATCCCGCTTGGCGCCAAGCTGCCTAAGCACCTTATTCTCAAACACCCTGAACCTATGTTCCTCTCTCAGAGTGAGAGTCCAAGTTTCACAACCATACAGAACAACCGGTAATATAACTGTTTTATAAATTCTAACTTTCAGATTTTTGGACAGCAGACTGGATGATAAGAGCTTCTCAACCGAATAATAACAGGCATTTCCCATATTTATTCTGCGTTTAATTTCCTCCCGAGTGTCATTTATATTTGTTACTGTTGCTCCAAGATATTTGAATTTTTCCACCTCTTCGAAGGATAAATCTCCAATTTTTATATTTCCATTTCGTACAATATTCTGGTCACGAGACATAATCATATACTTTGTCTTTTCGGGATTTACTTCCAAACCGATCGCTCTACTTGCTTCAAATAAAATTTCCGTGTTATATAATATAATAGGCCTATATTAATATAGGAGAATTATAGAAAATGAAATAAAATAAAATTGGAAATAAAAATTAAAATAACAGCGGCAATGCATTTATATAATATAACATTAACATAGAGAAGAATAATATCGTACGTGAATAAAGTAGGACAATTTATAAAAAAGACATTATATGTAATTCCAAAATTATAGAAACAAATATAATATAGGCTGATTAATTCATACACAATATTATTATTATTATTATTATTATTATTATTATTATTATTATTATTATTATTATTATTATTAGTAATATTTTCATTTAGACAATTTTCTGAATTACACTTCTTTTTCGGACAATTTCCACTATTTTTCACATTTCCAATATTCTTTTCGTCTACTGCCGCCATTGTTTCTGTTTATATCCTCAGTACAGTACAGTGTACTAACATAAACACTGTTCAAGCTCTATAATAAGCAGGGAACGGATTTATATGGACTAAAAATATATGAAATATGTAAATATATATGTAGTTATTTTTACCAAAATATGGAATTAAATATGGATTTTTACCAAAATATGGAATTAAATATGGACTTAAAATTATAAAAAATGACTATGTACGTTAAATATTGGTACATTTTAATCAAACTAAACAAAAATATAATGGACGTACCTTATCTTCCAATGTAGTTTCAACAAAACACAATTTTTATTGTCTGTTACCATAACAATAGGTTACAAACATTTCTTTCAAGTGCTGAAAAGTGAATCTTCTTCTATTGTCTCTGAGGATAGATTTATACTGACTAAAAGAGCGTTCGACGTCACAAGAAGTAACTGGTACATAATTCAATTTCACAATGTCTGCTGGGGATAAGTCCAAGTTAATCTTCACTGTTGATTCACCACTCATCACAGCAACAACCTTTGTAGTTCTTCATATCCAGGGTTTTTTGAAAGTACAGTGTCCACCTTAGCTCTTACTGCATCTGCAACTTTACCTCTACCACGATTCAGTTGTTCCACAGTACTATTTATAATTTCAAAACTTTCAGATAGTGAAAGGTGCCTATTTTGGAGACTTTTGAGCGTTTTTATGATGCATGAAAATGTATGCTGAATGTGAGCTAAGTCATTCTTCACACTTATGTCACAGGTAACTGTTTTCGCAGTATCAATTGAGACTGCATCTTCAGAGTCCAATGCAAGGAGAACATTGTTAATAGAGTCTATATGTTCGGCATAATATTCAACTGCTTCTAGCCATGTACCCCATCTAGTTAAAATTGGCTTTGGTGGCAATGGAATTTCAGGGTACATTTCTTTCAACACGTTAACTCTACTGGGAGCTTTGAGAAATACTTTTTCACTGATGAAATCAACAAATCTACTTTAGGAAATTGTCTCTGACCACTTCTGCCACACGATGAAATGCATGCGCCACACAAGTAAAATGAGTCAATTTAGGATATACAACAGATAATGCTTGTCCAGCTTTGACCATATAAGGGGCAGCATCGCTAATAAAGAATAACACATTATCGTACATAATACCCTTTGGCCACAGGATACCCATAGCTTCGTTGAACAGTTTAACTATAGTTTTGTTATTGCACTTTTCTAGAACATCACAATGTAAAAGAATTCGTTCAGAATATTGTTCACTTAACAAACCGATAACTACATTACCAACAAGTCTACCTTCTTTGTCGGGAGTCTCATCAATGGAAACCCAAATTGAACTATCTTTAATTTCATCTCTTATCTTCTGTATTGTCTCATCGTAGATGGATGGAGCATACGTCTTCCTAAGTGTTGACTCATCCGGGATTGTATGTTGAGTATATTTTTCAAGGAATTCCTGAAGACCTTATTCTTTAGTTTGTAGAGAGGAATATCAGCAGAGATGAGAGAACGGCACAGGTCGATGTTAAACTCAGATCTTACATTCGATGTTGTTGGTTGTGTTAAAAACAATTGTCTCTGCTTGGAATTTAGTTGTTTGTTGGCCTGATGTTTACTAGTTGTAATGTGTTGTTGCACCAGGAACTTTTGTGTAGATGATACTGCACACTGACACAAATTACAAAATAATATTTTATTGTCAGTTGATAAACCATCTTCTTTAAATTCTGAAATGTAACTTGTTAGTTTTGATTTTAAATTGACTGAATGACGTACTTTTGGCATATTTACCGTCTTTATAGTATGATTTACAAAACTGAACCTATGTGTACTCTGACTGGCATTTAACTGTTGAGCTGCACAACTGAAGTCTGTTAAAAATTTTAAATTAAATTAATACAGTTTTGTAACTTACTTTCCCATTGTTGATAGGACTGCTAATTTTCAAATAACTCTGATGTTAAAGGGATTACTGAACATGTGTTTAAATCTCTATTGTTGAAATGTATTTTTAAAAGTTAATGGAATTTTGTTTTGTTTTATTGTTAAACCTAATATAATATGGACTGTTTTATATGAAATATGGAAAATATATGGAAATTAACGAAAATATGTACTAAACTCTAAAATATGGAAAAATATGGAAAATAAAAGTAGAATTTTTCAACCCTACACATTGTGAAACATAAAGATAATGCAAAATATAAATTATATTAGCTTTATAAGTAAATATGTATTTACATATAAATCCTTTCCCTGATAATAAGTGTAGTTATTATTTATTATATCTTAAAATAATTCTTAGATCACAAGAGTATTGCCCTGTTAACATTTTATTCTGTAAAACTAAAATATACTACAATTATATAATAGTTACTCATCAATATATTTTTCTCATTTATAACATTTGACTTATGGTTAGCTTGCTTATCCACTGGTTCCGATACTCTCCACTAGAGCGCACGTGTATCGTAGCAATTGGTTAATCCGTTGTTGAGGTTGTAGGAAAACCATATCGTGTAAAAGCCCATTCACAATGAAAATTAAACGTAACCGTAACATAAACACAGAAGTTTGCGGCCAGGTTACCAAATGGGATCATTCACAATGATTCACATAAGCATTGACATAAACATTACCGTAAGACGTTAACATGAAATTTTGCAAACTCCAAACTTTCGTGCTTATGCTTATGTCATTTGCAAACAGAATACAATCGTGGAGCGCTGAAGTATACAACAGAATATGAGGAAATGGCGTCGTTGTTATGTTTCCATGGTAACCAAGTATCTTTGCTGTTATGTTTATGTTCCCATCGTGAATGATGGTATGACTTCTTCATTTTACCGTAAAGTTTACATTCTTAAGTTAACCCTTACGTTATGTTTAATTTTCATTGTGAATGAGCCTTTACACAAGAACTTTGGTTCATTATATTTAACCTAATATGATCGCTGAAGGATAGCCCAATGTAACAAAAGATAGATCTCATAACCGACAACAGATTGCAGCACTTAACTCGACAATGTTAATGTTGAGGGTTGACCCGTTTTTCCAGGTATGTCTTCAATTTATTATTATCGTATTTCATTTCCACTTTTAATCCGTAAAATTTGCGATTATTAATTTTGTAGTTACGGTCTATAATGTGACATATTTCATTTTTCCACAAAAAAAGAAACGTTTTTGCCCGAAAATTAAATACATTCATATTGCCATTGGCCACGCATTTTGATGGCTCGTTTTCTTACCGTAGATATCTTTCATTTGCAGAATATAACAGCAGGCACAATAATTAACGTAGCATCCTGTAAATTCATGGTAATTAGTGACTAGGGATACATATGTCACAAATGTGATGCAATTGCCCCAGTTTTTATGATACCCTATTAGAATATTCATGATCCGGTGCGAATCCAGGTATTAACAGATCTCGGTAAAACGTTCGTCATATGGACCTGTAGGAGGTTGGGTTTTTGTTGAGAATGGAATCGCATTGGAAATTTTCATTGTTAATGAAACCCTTTATAAATAGGCTGTATCACCGTCTAGACTATAATGTAGTGCATTTTGAATAGGTATGTAATTTATTAAATCCAGTTAACTAAATTTAGGAAATGTACTCAATATAAACTGTGTTTTCGTGCTACAACTAGCTGACAATATCTATAATCCAATATTTACTTACTTACTGGCTTTTAAGGATCCCGGAGGTTCATTGCCGCCCTCACATAAGCCCGTTATTGGTCCCTATCCTGAGCAAGATTAATCCAGTCTCTACCATCATATCTCACCTCCCTCAAATCCAATTTAATATTATCTTCCCACCTACGTCTCGGCGTACCCAAAGGTATTTTTCCCTCTGACCTCGCAACCAACATTCTATATGCATTTCTGCATTCACCTATACGTGCTATATGCCCTGCCCATCTCAAACGTCTGGATTTAATGTTCCTAATTATGTCAGGTGAAGAATACAATGCGTGCAGCTCTGCGTTGTGTAACTTTCTCCATTCTCCTGTAACTCCATCCCTCTTCGCCCCGAATATTTTCCTAACAACCTTATTCTCAAACATCTTTAATCTCTGTTCCTTTCTCAAAATGAGAGTCCAAGTTTCACAGCCATACAGAACAACCGATAATATAACTGTTTTATAAATTCTAACTTTCAGATTTTTGACAGCACACTAGATGACAAAAGCTTTTCAACCGAATAATAACACGCATTTCCTATATTTATTCTGCATTTAACTTCCTCCCGAGTGTCATTTAGGCTTATATTTGTTACTGTTGCTCCAAGTATTTGAATTTTTCCACCTCTTCGAAGGATAAATCTCCAATTTTTATAGTTTCATTTCATACAATATTCTGGTCACGAGACATAATCATATACTTTGTCTTTTCGGGATTTACTTCCAACCCTATCTCTTTACTTGCTTCAACTAGAATTTCCGCGTTTTCCCTAATCGTTTGTGGATTTTCTCCTAACATATTCACGTCATCCGCATAGACAAGCAGGTGATGTAACCCGTTCAATTTCAAACCCTCTCTGTTATCCTGAACTTTCCTAATGGCATATTCTAGAGCGAAGTTAAAAAGTAAAGGTGATAGTGCATCTCCCTGCCTTAGCCCACAGTGAATTGGAAAAGCATCAGATAGAGACTGGCCTAGACGGAATCTGCTGCAAGTTTCAGTAAGACACATTTTAATTAATCGAACTAGTTTCTTGGGAATACCAAATTCAATAAGAATATTATATAAAATTTCTCTCTTAACCGGGTCTTACGCCTTTTTGAAATCTATGAATAACTGATAAACTGTACCCTTATACTCCCATTTTTTCTCCATTATCTGTCGAATACAAAAAATCTGATCAATAGTCGATCTATTATGCCTAAAACCACACTGATGATGCCCAATAATTTCATCTACATATGGAGTTAATCTTCTGAAAAGAATATTGGACAAAATTTTGTACGACGTCAACAAAAGTGATAGTCTATTCCTCGAAAGTTACTACAGTTAGTCTTGTCCCCCTTCTTAAAGATAGGTACGATTATGGACTCCTTCCATTGCTCTGGTACAATTTCCTTTTCCCAAATAGCAAGTACAAGCTTACAAATTTCTTTAGATTATGCGCTTCCACCCTCTTGTACTAATTCTGCTGGAATTTGATCGATAACTGGAGACTTATAATTTTTCAGATTTTCTATCGCAATTTCGACTTCAGAAAGTGTGGGTTCGGGTATAAATGGTTCAGCAGTTTGTATTTCAATTTCGTCTCGATAATTTATATTTGACCTATGTATATTTAGTAGTTGTCCAAAATAGTTTTCCCATCTGTTCAGGATTGAATGAGCGTCTGCAAGCAAGTCACCATTCTCATCCTTGATCACGTTTACCCTTGCTTGATATCCATTTTTTAATTCCTTTATGCCCTTATATATATCTCTAATGTTTTTATTCTTACTATTTGTTTCTACCTCATTCAGTTTTTCCTTCAAGTAATCTCTCTTTTTATTCCTAAGTGTACGATTTGCTTCCCGTCTTTCACTGAAATAATTATCTCTCTTCGCCTCAACTGGATCCTGTAAGAATTGCAATTTTTGCCTGTTTCCTTCTTTCTACTACCATGCAACAATCTTCATTAAACCACGGTTTCTTTTTCTTAGTTTCATAATAACCTATGCTCTGTTCAGCTGCAATTTTGATATTATCTCGGATATTTTTCAACATGCTATTAACATCTAACTCTTCCTCAACTTCGTCGGAACTTGCGAATACGGCAAACCTATTTGAAATTTGGACCTGATAATGTTTCTATAATCCAATAGGAAATAAAATAATATATGTATATAAATCGCTTGAGGTATATAAACAATTGAATAATATTTTTAATTTAAGTAATTGTGATAAAGTTATAGGGGTGCCAGTTGAAATTTCAAAGAGTGGTGCGGGGGTGAGAGAATGAAACTTCATTGAAATTGGCATTGGTTTTAAACTTTTCCATCTTTACGTAAATTGAGTTTTTTAAATTAAATTTGATTAAAACATATACATTATTTATACTGGGATATTTTAAAACGAAAGCCCTGTATAATTATGAAACATATTGCTCAAATTTTTTCATCTGAACGTAGTTAAAAGAATGGAATGTAGCTTGGTTCTTCTGCAGTGTAATTATTCTGTCCCCATCTCCGAATGATGTAGCTTTTGAACATTTCTGGGAATTTCTCTTTGAACATTATGACTATCGCCGAAGTGATAAATATTTAGCTTTTACATGATCAGAATTAGAGTGTCACATACATTAACATACACTCCCTTCACAGGCCTTCATAGCTGACTGCATTCCAAAGCAGAAATGTCAGGTACAAACGAAATCATGTTTGATATGACAGAGGTGGAAATGCCGAGCCCTGCTTTGTGTGTAAAATAAATGTTTAGTCACAACAAATGCACATTAGATAGAATCAAAGGGACGAATATTTATGTTAATTTGCCCTGTTGAAGTTATTTAAATACTTCCGGATGACAGTAACGGAGTCCTAACTTAAACGCGAGTAAACACAAGTTTTTAATAACGTAACTTAAACGTGCAGTTCCGCAAACATTCCCGATCAAACATCCCTCATGTTCTTATGTACACAATACGGCTGGTAAAATAGGTAAATATGTTGGGAACATATCACAGCACAAAATGGTACTGAATTCATAACTCAAGCAGGTGTACATCTAACTGAACTATAAATCGAGCATTGTTGCCATATTTCATTAATTCCACGTCAAATCGTACACCATCAAAACACGACAAGGCTCGGACTCCTTTTGGGCGACAATTTTGTTTGCGACCCACTACCTTATCGAATTATACAGTCCCTGTAAAATTGAAAACAACGACAATTTCACTCAAAACCAGTGGATACCACCAAACTTCTTATGTACTAGTACCTGGAAGACGAGGAATCGGAATATACAGGGGTATCATTTTATTTTTACTTCAATCTTTATTGTACCTTTTTAATATATTTCACTCCCACCCTCTCTACTAGTAAACTTCCAACCGTTCTCCACACAGACCCAAGTGTATACAGTCAAAATCGTCTTACGGTCATACTAAACACAAACAGTACTGAATTAGTGAGTATAGTAAGTTCCAGAAAAATATTCGCTTTCAATATTGAATCATATTCTCGCACAGGTACTGTCGTCCGTTTGCCTATGTCGCTCCTGGTTTCCCCTACCCCCTTCTGCTCGTTCCTCTATAAAGTCTAGTGGCTTGGCTGTCTTAGCTCTTTTCTGAAAATATTAATTTCTGTTAGAAATTGGACGTCTATGTAATATTATACAGAGACATCGTTTTATTTCTACTTGGATTTTTATTGTACCTGAGTTTTGTACCTGAGTTTTTTTACCCCTTCTATTAAAGAAGTTCCAACTGTCCTCCACAAAGAATCAAGGCCGCATATAGTAAACAGCATTGAGTTAGTAAGTATAGTACGTTCCAGAAATATGTTCGCGTTTTCCAGTGACGCAAGAGCTTTCAATATTGAATCATATTTTCGCACGGGTACTGTCCGTTTGCCTACGTCGCATCCCGATTTCCCCCATCTGCTTCTGCTCGCCCCTCTGTAAAGGCGAGTGGCTGGGCTGTCTTAGATCTTTTCTGAAAACGTTAATTTCCGTTAGAAATTGGACGTCTACGTAATATTATACCCATACAACTGTTTAAAATAACTTAAATAAAAGAGCCTCGTTAATTAATTAACGTCACGAGATTTCCTCCCTTTCTACGACCCTGCGACAAAACCACATGGACAGAAAGTAGATAGCATGTCTGAGTAATTTTATCTTTTCGGGTCGGGCAGAAGTAAAGATTGAATTTACAGAACGTAAGGTACTCTTTTATAGAGTAGGTACAGAATTATTTCAACATGAGTTACTAGTACGAAGGACGAAACTGGTAATTAGAATTAGGTACAATAGTCTATAGTGCGATAATATGCAAAAAAAGAACTGAAGTCTGTATCGAAATGAACGGCCACCATTTTCAAAAATGTGCTTAAATATTCATATTATGATTATTTTTCAATTTAACTTCTTTCTCTATATTGTACGCTAATGTGCTGTAGACAGTATAATATACACTGCATAATGAATACGTCCGAATAGATAGCTCATTTCGTGAGTAAAAACACTTATTGCTAATACTGTATTGTATTTTGATTAAAGAAAAACCTAATGAAAATTATCAAACTGAAAATCGCGATAGTTCCTAGTTTACGTAAATGGATGAACTACTTTTCTTCCCTCTTATACCTAGTAAAGTGATATGTTTGTATTGTGAATTTTATTAGTAACAACAATGTAATTTATTCGTCACAACAATAATTCCTTTCTACAATTCACCTTAAACGCTCTCGTCAACAATTGGATCTTCACTCAACACAGTATTCGTTATAGCACTCCACCGACGACAATGACAATTTACTTGGACTATTACGCACAACAATGAACTGTTAATCTTAACTAATATTTACAAAGCACTATTTACAAATCAGAACTACCAGTTCTCAGTTCACAGTTCTTCTATCTCAGTCACTCGAGTTCACGGTATCTCGAACCACAGACCTTCAGAGACAGTTCACTGTACTCGAACTCGGGTCCCTCCAACTGCGGTCCACTGCACTCGAACTCAGGTCCCTCCAACTGCGATCCACTGCACTCGAACTCAGGCCTTCGGATGCTGACGCAGATGCGGACGCACACTCGAGACGAACTCCGGCACACAAGTCTGGCTTGCTTGCTCTGGCTTACTGACTGACTGAATAACTGAAAAACTCGAAACTGCTGTCGTTCCTTCGCGTCCGTAATTTATAACCACAGCGACGTAGCCTCGAAGGTTCCACGCGTCTCTAGAGATGGCACTCCAGAAAAATCCCGAGCCCTCTCCTCTCTACCAGCACCAGATGCGCGCGCACTCTCGCTCCACTCTCTCGCCTCGTTGGCCCCTTTCCCCTCTTCGCCGCGCGCCATCCCAAAGTGCTCCGCGCGATCTTCTCTCTTGCTGGACGCTGGTCGTGAGCTCGAATCTCACGTCGCTGTCACAGTATTTTACGCCAGTATCATCGAACTGCAGTCGTGAAAGGGGGTAGCAAACGGTGTTTCCGGTTCTCAACCGTTAATCCAAAGGTATAGCCAGTTTAATATTAGAAATGTTAGAAAAAAATAAAATTATGTCCCTGTACAAACCCATTTGCCAGTTCTTTTTATCTTGTTAGAATGGCCTTTCTTGCTGATATATTTTTCGAGTATATAAACGCTTTGATTAGTATTTTGCGTTACCATATGATGAAGGATGGATAGAACAGAGAAAAAAAATTCTCTCCGGCACCAGGACTCGAACCCAGGTTTTCAGCTCTACGTGCTGACGCTTTATCCACTAAGCCACACCGGATTCCGGTTCCGATGTCGGATCCAATCCCCTCAGCCTAAGTTCTACCACTCAGTTTTCCCTTTGGTGGCCTACCCTCATGTACTGTGTCACAGAATATGTGACAGTGGCACAATGTCCAATGCACTATGTACAGAGGTGCACTCATTACGAGTGACTAAGTGGCCGGGATCCGACGGAATGAGCGCCGTCTTGAATCACTAAATGATTACTTACGCATATCATATTATTATGATGTACCGAAGTACATATGATATTACCGTGCAGGAATTCTGCGTTACCATATGATGAAGGATCGTGCGTCAGTACGTAGAGCTGAAAAACCGGGTTCGGGTCCCGGTGCCGGAGAGAATTTTTCTCTGTTTTATCCAGCTTTGAATAGTAGTTTGTAAGGCGAAGAAGTTAATATAACAGCCAAAGATAAAATGGACGAATATATAAGAAAACTTGATTTCTGGTTGACGTCACTTGACAAAAAAATTTTATAACTATATATAGCCTAATACAGGGACATCTTTTTATTTTTACTTCAGTTTTTATTGTACGTGAGTTTTTTAATGTACTTCACTCCCACCCCTTTTACTAATGAAGTTCAACCGTCCTCCACACAGATCCAAGACCGCATATACAGTCATAGTAGCCTTACGGTCATAGTAAACAGTACGTTCGAAATATATGTTCGCGTTTTCCAGTGACGAAAGAGCTTTCAATATTACATCATTTTCCATTTGCCTATGTCGCATCCCGGTTTCCCTCACCTTTCTATTCGCCTCTCTGTAAATGCTAGTGGCTGGGCTCTCTTAGCTCTTTTCTGAGAACATTAATTTCTGTTAGGAATTGGGCGTCTACGTAATATTATACCCATACAATTGTTTAAAATAACTTAAATAAAAGGTCCTCGTTAATTAACTGTCACGTGATTTCGTCCCTTTCTACGACGCTGCGACGTAACCATTTGGACGGACAGTAGATAGCATGTCTGAGTAATTTTATTTTTTTCGGATCGGGCAGAAGTGAAGATTGAATTTACAGTACGTAAGGTACTCTTTTATAGAGTAGGTACACAATTATTTCAACATGAGTTTCCTGATACGAAGTACGAAACTGGTAATTGGAATTAGGTACAATAGTCTATAGTGCGATAATATGCACATTAGTACTGAAGCCTGTATCGAAATGAACGGCCACCATTTTAAAAAATGTGTTTAAATATCTATATTATGATTATTTTTCAATTTATTTCATTCTCTATATTGTACGCTAATGTGTTGTATACAGTATAATATATACTGCATAATGAATACGTCCGCATGGATAGCTCAGTTCGTGAGTAAAAACACTTATTGTTAATACTGTACTGTATTTTGATTAAACAAAAACCTGATGAAAATTATCAAACTCAAAATCGCGATATTTTCTACTTTACGCAAATGGATGAACTACTTTTCTTCCCTCGTATACGTAGTAAAGTGATTTGTTTGTATTTTACGCCAGTATCATCGAACTCCAGTCGTGGAAGGGGGTAGCAAACGGTGTTTCCGGTTCTTAAGCGTTGATCCAAAAGTATAGCCAGGTTAATATTAGAAATATTAGTAAAAATAATACGATGACCCTGTAGTAACTTTACATTGCTGTAGTAACTTATTCCATGTACAACGTACACCCCTGACTGAGGGATTCTGTTTCGCTCACTCAAACCAGAGCGCTCGCAAAGTATACTCTGATGGATAACAACATTTCGAAACCTTGCCCGTGTCCTTGAAATACGTGATTTGCAATTTTGTTAGTAGTGCAAATAAAGATTTTAAATATTTACACGTAGTAGTCCTATAACTGAATAATGACCTTAAATTATGCATGCCTATATCTGTTAAAGTCCAGACCTTGGACATAAGATTACGACAGATGAATTCTCAGCTTTATTGCTGCAATGGCCAGAAAAAATGGATGTAGGTGGAATACCAATTCAAATTTCTCACTCTGTATCGACTCGGAGACTCAGGCTTTCAGCGAGCACATAAAAAGATGGAAAGAATTTAGTCCTGAAACTTTCCTCGGCATATTTCATCGAGCAGCTAGCTACTCTGCTTTTATAAGCATTAAGTAAATCAATTTAATGGACAAAATATTGATGTCTTAAAAGAATACGGTAATGGCCAACAGCACTCTAAAAGATGTTGCAGTTAGGTGCTGGAAAACCCCGAAGTTTTCAACTTTGGTTGTAATATATGTGTGCATATGCTGCTTAAAAACACGTGTGCTAGAGAGGTTATTTTGTATCAGAACTTTTAAACTACACTTGTTCCATTTTATTTATTCTTTTCTCGTACTCTAGAGACTTCCTCAAATGAACAAGTATTTACATGTAAAACTAGAGATCTTTTGAATTTGTCTGAACCAAAATTACATGAAAGAAGACCTTCATTTCCACCAAAATCATCATCGTTATCATCGGATAACTAAATACGAGTAAATTCAATAAGTTTTTCCGAATACGTGTAGGTATTTTCACCTGCATTTTGATTCAACCATTGCTCCATCATCACTGATTCATCATTCTTTCGTCTCACAGTAGTTAAGAAAGTAGGATATTATCCTTATATATTATTAGAAATTGTACTGGGCAAGTGTTCATGCAGTAATTATTATTGTAGTTTTCTATTAACGTACCTGAAAGCCAGATTTGCATAGAGTGGATCGGGGGAAGATGCCTGACTTTTTTTTTATTGAAAATTTAAGATACTGTTCATTTAGTTTTGAATTTCATATTGAAATATCAAAGTCTGGAAGGTATTTCGAAGCTATATTTTTGGAACAAAACAGAAAACATTAATTACCTTGTTTATAGATACAGGTTTTCTTCTTGCACAGACTGATAGCCGAAGAGACAAGATTGCATGCCGAAAGCAAATTTTTCGGTACCAGGGCCTGTGTTTAATTAATTGAAAATGTCCAAGTATAGGCTATGCATCGTCAAAATACCTACTAGGTATGTCTCCATAATTCGTAGGCTTATATAATAATAATGATAATAATAATGATGATAATAATAATAATAATAATTTATTTTAGCTGGCAGAGTTAAGTCCGTAAGGCCTTCTCTTCCACTCAACAAGCAAAAAGTATATATACATATCTATGAACTTACAAAGAATTCAACAATTTGATTTAGATGAGAGTTACATGTATACAAGAGTTATTTACGAATTAAACAACAAAATACTATGAACTATTAATTAAACACTGAAATAAACTGTGTAGCAGAATTAAGCTAAAATACATAGAATGTTAATATATCTCAAATAATATTAGATAATAGAAAGAGATTATTATGAGACAATTTTAAAATACAGCACTATCAGGATGATGTCTAAAGAAAGAAGTAACAATGTAGTCAGTGATAGTTTAAATCAGTATGATTGGAGTGAAATGTTAATAAGGTTATCCTTTAAGCTGTTTTTAAAGGTGTTTATTCTCTTGCAGCCCCTAATACTTTGTGACAAGGAATTCCATTAACGCGAGGTGGATACTGTAAAAGATGATGAATAACAAGATGTTCTATGAAGAGGTATACTTAGCGTGCCACAGATAAGTGATCTGGTATTTACGTCGTGGTTAGAGTATAGATAAGAGAAACGAGACGAAAGGGAATTTGGTGTTGAGGTGTGCAGAATTCGAAAGAGTAAAGACAAAGAGTGTAAAGTTCTGCGTTCTTTAAGTCGGAGACACGAGAGACTTGCGAAGGACGGTGATATGTGATCATATCGTCGGATGTTGCACACATATCTGACGCACATATTCTGAGCTCGCTGTAACTTGACTGACAGTTCAGAACTTAGATCACTTAACAAAACGTCACAATAATCGAAATGCGGCATTACTAGGGTTTGGACTAGGGTAAGTTTTATTTGCTGGGGCAATAAGTTTCTCAAGCGACTCAAACACTGAGTGGAGGAACAGATTTTTTTATCGTTTCTTTAACTTGAAAATTCCAACTTAGATTATTATCAAAAAGAAGCCAAGATTTTTACGACAGATGAATAAGGGATTAGCGTGTTGTTAAGGGTAACAACTGAAAGAGTACTGTTATTAAGGGAGTTAACTAAACGCTTATGTCCAATAATTATGGATTGAGTTTTACTTGGATTAAGTGCGAGTCCGAAATTGGCTGCCCAAGTGGACGACTTAAAACGTTAGAAAAATACCTACAAGAAAATATCCTTTAATATACTAAGTTTGTGTGTGAATAAGGATTGAAATTCAATAAGAAAACATTTCTGAGCCAGCACGCTGCCTCGCGGCCAACTCCCACGTTGATTTTCATTCCTCGTGTGTCTGAAGTTGACCAAGAAAAGCGTCGCATTCACACGGCTGTAGTCACGTCCAGTTTCCACGGTAACAAGGCGTCGTGTTCACCTGTTTGACCTTACAGCCTCCATTTCCACGTTCCCTGTACGTATGTAAGTTCCATTATGCCATCATTCCCTAGAGCTGCAAGCATTTCTGAGTAACAGCGACGTATGTCCCATAATATTGCATCTAACCTTTACTGGGACATCTGTGCATGTTAAAGATTACATAGCGTCGCTAAAATATCATTGTAGATACCATAGATGGTCGTAGGAAGATGAACGTAAATTAACATTACTGACATTACTTGACTTCAGTAAGGCATTTGATACAGTTGGCACGGATATTCTATTATGTAAATTAAGACTTCTGAATCTTTCTGAAAGTTCTGTTACTTGGTTTGAATCCTACCTTCGGGACCGTCAACAATGTGTCATTGCATGCGATTATTCTTCAAAATGGTGTGTCGTGAAATCTGGAATTCAACAAGGATCAGTTCTCGGACCTTTACTCTTCATGATCTATATTAATGACGTGACTAATATGATAAAACACTGCAGATACCATATGTATGCTGACGACTTGCAAATTTATTTGCATTTCCACCCTGACGGGACTAGTGACGCAGTAAACAAAATAAACGAAGACTTGAATTCGATTTCACTGCGGGCACACAAATTTGGATTAAGGTTAAATCCAGAGAAATCGCAAGCAATCGTAATGGGACATAATCGTCTACGAAGCACTCTTGATAGTAGTACTATACCACATGTAATATTGGATGGGATTATTGTTAAATACAGTGAAACAGTTATAAATCTTGGCATTTTTATGGATAGCGATCTAAATTGGAACATTCAAGTAACACACATTTGCAAAAAAATATTTTCTCAACTTCACTCCTTGTTTCATATGAAAGAATTTCTACCACTTAGTCAAAAAGAATCTTATTCAGACGCTTGCAATGCCCCATTTTGATTATTGCGATTCTTTGCTAACTAATGTAAGTTCACTCTTAGCTGAGAGACTACAACGTGTTCATAATGTGTGCATACGATTCATCTGCAATACTCGTAAATTTGACCATATAACACCTTCCCTCCAGTTACTTTCATGGGTGCGTCTGAAGGAACGAAAAACAATACATTCACTGTCTCTTCTATTTAGAATCATGCATACTTCTACTCCGAATTATCTGTTATCGCGCTTTCAATTTCTTACAACTCTTCGAAACCGACATCAAGCACTTCTTTCTATCCCTCATCATAGAACGTCTTTATACTCATCTTCCTATACTGTAGAAATACCTCGCCTCTGGAATTCGTTACCTAATGACGTCAGGGACTGCCGAACTTTATCACAATTCAAAATTAAATTGGAAAACTTTGTCTTAGTTAATGTTTTTAAGTATTGCTAGAAGTATGGATTTGTGTTTTTTTCCTTCTTCTTTTTTAATCTAGAATAAAATTGCAAGTTTCTTGTTTATGTTAGTTAATTAGTTAGGATATAATTAATTATGATACTTAATCACTCGTTTAAAGTTTGTGTGACTGCAACCTGTGTATATTTTTGTGTGGCTTTACTTTGTTTATAGTGTTTTTTCTCTCTCTCTTTATTTCTTGTGTAGCTTTACTTTGTATATTATAGTGTATTTTTTTCTGTTTATTTCTATTATTGTATTTGTATTCCTGGTGTTGTGTGGAAGAGAAGGCCTGATGGCCTTAACTACACCAGAATAAATAAATAAATAAATTAATTAATTAATTAAATAAATATAAATATCAATAATACACTACCAGCAAGATGAAGACCATGGTCGTAGGAAGAAAAGTAAAGAAGGTCGTCGTCGTCGTCGTCTTTCTAACACAGTAGTGTCAGAGTTGTAAGCACCGAAACCCGTTGTGGAGCTAGAGCCGTCCAGTCGGAGCGTGAACTTGCTTATGTCTGTGGAAGCACCGGAGCACGCAACGAGTTATAGTGGAGCGCTCCGCTCCGTTTAGGCTGTGTCTGACAACGCTGACCTAACAAGTATTAGACCGAGTGGCCTGTTACGGTCTCAAACGACAATTTTCAGTCCATCTCTTCTTCGGACGACCCAGAGATCTTTTGCCATGCGGATGGTAATGAAACAGTGCTTTTGGAATTCTGCATCGATCCATTCGTTCGAGATGAGCCTTCCACTGAAGTTGATATTTGCTGATGAACTGCATAATGTGGTCTATTTGAAGTTTTTTAATTATATCCTCATTTTTTTTTAGATTCCAGCGAGTATATCCAGCTGTTGCTCTCATAAACCTCATCTCACTTGCTGTTATTCTACTGACATCTTTATTCTTCACAGTCCACGCTTCACTACCATAGCTTAATACTGGCTGTGCTAAGGTTTTATACAAGCCTATTCTTGTGTGTCTTTGTACTAGTGAAGGTTTCGTGATTTTATTAATGATCCCCATTAGTAAAGAAGGCAAACTTGCGAATTCTAAATGAAGCAGTAGAGCAAGTGGACAGCTTCAAATACTTGGGGTGTACTATGAGCTGCTGCCAGGAAGTCAAATGGAGGATAGCAATGGAAAAGGAAGCTTTTAATAGGAAAAGGAGCATCTTCTGCGAACCTCTGAAAAAAATAAATAAGGAACAGACTAGTGAATTGCTTTGTGTGGAGTGTGGCATTGTATGTGGGCAGTAACATGGACATTACAACGAATTATAGAGAAGCGACTAGAATCATTTGAAATGTGGATATGGAGAAGAATGGAACGTGTGAAATGGATAGATAGAATAAGAAATTAAGCTGTGTTGGAAAGAGTGGGTGAAGAAAGAATAATGCTGAAACTGATCAGGAAGAGGAAAAGGAATTGGCTGGGGCACTGGCGGAGAAGAAACTGCCTACTGAAGGATGCACTGGAAGGAATGGTGAACGGGGAAAAATTTCAAGGCAGAAGAAAATATCAGATAATAGACGATATTGATTTATGGATCATAATATGCGGAGACCAAGAGAAAGGTAGAAAATAGGGAAGATTAGAGAATGTTCTTCGGCAGAAATTATGAACGAATGAAGCACTGAATAGAAATAAGAAACCTGTAAGATTCAGAAAACAATTTTTATGATGTATTATTTATTCTCATGTGTTTACTTGAGAGTGCCTGATGATTGTATTAATATTTTCCATTACTGAATGCAAGCCCTGATGGCCTTAACTACACCAGAATAAATAAATAAATAAATAAATAAATAAATAAATAAATAAATCAATCAATCAATCAATCAAATCAATCAATCAAATCAATCAATCAATCAAATCAATCAATCAAATCAATCAATCAAATCAATCAATCAAATCAATCAATCAAATCAATCAATCAAATCAATCAATCAAATCAATCAATCAAATCAATCAAATCAATCAATCAAATCAATCAAATCAATCAATCAATCAATCAATAAATAAATCAATAAATAAATCAATAAATAAATCAATAAATCAATAAATAAATCAATAAATCAATAAATAAATCAATAAATCAATAAATAAATCAATAAATCAATAAATAAATCAATAAATCAATAAATAAATCAATAAATCAATAAATAAATCAATAAATCAATAAATAAATCAATAAATAAATCAATAAATAAATCAATAAATCAATAAATCAATAAATCAATAAATCAATAAATCAATAAATAAATAAATCAATAAATAAATCAATAAATAAATCAATAAATCAATAAATCAATAAATCAGTAAATCAGTAAATCAATAAATCAATAAATCAATAAATCAGTAAATCAATAAATCAATAAATCAATAAATCAATAAATAAATCAATAAATCAATAAATAAATCAATAAATCAATAAATAAATCAATAAATCAATAAATCAATAAATAAATCAACAAATACATAAATTAACAAATACATAAATTAACAAATACATAAATTAACAAATACATAAATAAATCAATAAATGAGTAAATAAATAAGTGAGTAAATAAATAAATGAGTAAATAAATAAATAAATAAATAAATAAGTGAGTAAGTAAATAAATAAATGAGTAAATAAATAAATGAATAAATGAATGAATGAATGAATGAATAAATGAAAGAAATAAACACATTTGCTTACTTCCTTGTCAATTGTCTCGAAACGTTGGTGTTGAGTCTTATTTCTGTGTAGGCCTATATTCAGACGTCTAAAGTTACTTTGACTTGGCATCTCTACCCCTTGCTTAAAGGTGGAACTTGTAGAACGTGAAAAGATGAATACTTTATCGCAATACAAATTTTAATTCCCAGCTTTCAGAGCTGTGAAAGGTAACTTGCAACATTTCAAAATGGAATTACTTCTTTGATCCATCCACAGGTGGCCTTTATGATGAAGCAAGATATAATTTTCACGGATTCTTTGCTTCTGTTGCCTTAGTAACTGCTTACAGAAGGCGTAAAAGGGTTTCTAAATTAGCAGGTATCTAAGAGAATTTGTGGGAGCAGAAGATGGCTTTGAAGGTGGAGGTTAATAACCTCTGAATACCGAATAGCTGAGCAAAAACTGCAGCAATTCGCTCTAATTTATTTAAGGGGTTAGGTACAGCTTACAGCAGTAAATTTTTTGGAAATATTCCAATAAATTGTTTTTCCTCCATTACTGTATCTTGTACAATTGGTATGTATAAAACACTGTCCCTCTGCTATACGAAGAAAATATTTTTGCGATTTAAATATATATGATGGACATACAGAGCCACCATGTGGGACCCGCGCACAGGAGACCGGCACAGGGGCAGACCAAGGAAGAGGTGGGCAGACTTCTACACAACACAAGCAGGCCAGCAATGGTCCAGAATAGCAAGAAGCAGGGGAACATGGAGAACAATTGGAAGTCGACTACAAACGAAGACAGTGCCAGCCACAAACAACATCCCAAGTTGACTCAGTGAAAGTGCATTCACTATAATAAAAGTGTTAGTGAACTCAAATTAATCAAAGTGACAGCGAAATCAACTCCAACCAGACAAAGAAACACTAGACACAACCTAACGCGGAGTAGCTCACCACGTTAGTGAAACAGAGCTACCCTCTAGCAGGAGGCCTTTGCCCTTCAAGGGACACATTAGGCTATTATTATTATTATTATTATTATTATTATTATTATTATTATTATTATTATATTTTTTTCAAAATTCATAATGGTGTTGGTTCACTGTGCAGTGATGAAGCGTTTCCCTCATAACTCATAAGCTTTTTAACTTTTTCATGTTCTCTCTTTTTTATTTTATTGCTGAAACACATGTTTACAATATCATGCTCTTTAAACTACATTCCTTAATAAATAATATTTATTTATTTTGAGTTAGAAAAAAATATTGATATTTCACAATTTTAATGAATTTATTTTTTATCAGACAATCTATCAAAGGTAGAGAAGTGATCTTACATCATATTGTAGATATGGCATGCATAAATACACACAAAATATTTCATAACAGAATGTTGGATAGTTTATTAATTAAAAAAATTTAAATAATTTTTTTAAATCTTAAAAATATTTTTTTCGTACACTATAGCAGAAGGACAGTATTTTACACATTCTAATTCTCATTATTGTACAAGATACAGTAATGGAGGGAAAAAATGTTGAATATTTCCAAAATTTTACTGGTGTAAACTGCACTTAACCCCTTAATAATTACAACACAGTTTCTAAAATAAATTTGATTCTTATCAACTGATATATTACTTAACGTAGCGAACGACGAAATGGATAGTTTTCTTCCCCGAAAGCTCTGGTTCTGCTCTTGGTGAGTCCAAATAATATGTATTAGACAAATTCATTTTGAGGTAGATTTTCTCGGCATGGTTCTCTCTACTTTGCCATCATTAAGTTATTTCAATTCTGCATCACAGATTCAGTGTAATTTCCTCAGAGGAATTTTTGGCTCTAGCCAGCCAGCATCACTATCCTCGGTCATACAGTGTGTTAATTAAGTATGAAATATTGCTAATAACGCTTTATATATTCATTTTATGAAAAAATACCAAAACAAAAGTTGTTGGAGATGTGTAACTAAAACTTATGGCTGTGGTCTCACAAAAGTATTGGTTCATATACAGAGTGTGGCAAAAAAAACACTTTTTTAAATGGCACCCTATATTAAATGTTACAAATTTGAAATCTCCATTCAATTTTACATACAAATAGAAGTTTGGCTCAGCATAAATGATGAATACTCTCTTGTAAATGTTATGGATCTTTCAAATGCATTGACAAATACAACCACACAGACGTATACAAACTCAAATGTAACACCTGCAACAACTTCTACATAGGACAGACAGGCAGATCATTCCAAACACGTTACAAAGAACACATCACAGCCATAACAAAATTACAAAACACCTCCACATATGCAGAACACAGCACAAATGCTAACCACACCCACAGAGACATCAACACAGACATGAAAATACTGCACATCCAACCAAAAAGCCAGAAACTAAACACACTAGAACAATATGATATATACAGACACACAAAAACACATCCAAATGAAATTCTCAACACACAACTCAATTTCAGAACACACTCTTTGACTCTACATTATACCACACGAACACACCCTCACAGGAAACAAAACAAGAGGCGCCAAGACCAACAACGACCAGTTCTGAGGATGATCCAAAATAGGTCGAAACATGTAAATAAGGCACGTTAGAATTTAACACAAGAAAGTCTTATCATACATATTCCGCAGATATAAAAAAATGTTGGATTTATGAAATCTTAGTATACTGCTGTAACCCAAAAACCATTTCGTGATAATTATTATTGTGAAAACTCAAAAGTTATTTGTTAGATATCTAAAGTATTCCTTTGGAGACTTACAAAAGTCTTCAAAATCAACCGAGCGAGTTGGTTCAGATGGTAAACGTTTGAGACTCGCATTCGGGAGGTCTGGGGTTGACACCCTATGGCCGACCAATCTGACTGGAATTTTAATGGTTTTCCTCAGTCACAAAGACAAATGTCGGATTAGAAATTTATATACCATGATTCATCACCGTCTCAATCACCAATATCACAAACATTAATCAAAATATAAGTTCAGTTACATGAACACAAGCCATCTATAACACACAATAGAAACAGAAACTCAAACATAGTAAAAACGGCCAAGATATTAAAGCATGTATAAATAAACTTAACTTTGGTGGAATGATTCCTTTAAAGTTGCCATAGCAACATATGAGCGTGATGAGAAACAAAACACTTTGACACTATTTATTTTATCTTATTCCACTCTTTAAATCCAAAATACTCAATTGGGGAGAAGTTATGTGACTGTCGCTTTTTCTAGGCGTTCCCTCAACTCATTATGAGCAAATGCTGGTAACTTTCGCGCAGGACCCTGGACTCGCTTCTCTAGCATTTCATCTTCATCTCTTTCAGACGTCAGATTACCTTAGCAGTTGAGAAAGGATCGTAAAATAGCCAATTATGCATACTCCTTCTCATATTGCTACATGATTTTGTTGGGATCAAATTGAGCTTTTTTCTCTAGCCCTCGACCAAATTTTTTTCCGAAATGTACCTCATTTTAACAAACATTATGACCGTTGTTTATAAATAAACTCGTTGTCATGTGACGTAACTCCATAGGAAGGATTACTACGTGACCGCATAGTAACTAAAATTACTTGATTTTATTCAGTTTCTTAATAATCTTTAAATACAAACATTTTTCGTTTATTTATTTATTATTTAATTATTTATTTATTTATTTATTTATTTGTTTGTTTGTCTGTCTGCCTGCCTGCCTGCCTGCCTGCCTGCCTATTAATTAATTAATTTATTTGTTTGGTTGTTTGTTTGGTTGTTTGTTTATTTGTTTATTTGGTTGTTTATTTGTTTGTTTATTTGGTTGTTTATTTGTTTGTTTGTTTGTTTAGTTGTTTATTTGTTTGTTTGTTTGTTTATTTGTTTGGTTGTTTATTTGTTTGGTTGTTTGTTTATTTGTTTGTTTATTTATTTGTTTGTTTATTTATTTGTTTGTTTGTTTATTTGTTTGGTTGTTTATTTGTTTGTTTATTTGTTTGTTTGTTTGTTTATTTGTTTGTTTGTTTGTTTGTTTGTTTGTTTATTTGTTTCTTTTTTGTTTGTTTATTTGTTTGGTTGTTTATTTGTTAGTTTATTCGTTTCTTTTTTGGTTGTTTATTTGTTTGGTTGTTTATTTGTTTGGTTGTTTGTTTGTTTGTTTATTTGTTTGTTTGTTTATTTGTTTGTTTGTTTATTTGTTTGGTTGTTTATTTGTTTGTTTGTTTGTTTGGTTGTTTATTTGTTTGTTTGTTTGTTTATTTGTTTGTTTGTTTGGTTGTTTATTTGTTTGGTTGTTTATTTGTTTGGTTGTTTATTTGTTTGGTTGTTTGTTTGTTTGGTTGTTTATTTGTTTGGTTGTTTGTTTGTTTGTTTATTTGTTTGGTTGTTTATTTGTTTGTTTATTTATTTGCTTGTTTGTTTGTTTCTTTATTTGTTTCTTTATTTGTTTCTTTATTTGTTTCTTTATTTGTTTATTTGTTTGTTTGTTTATTTGTTTGTTTATTTTGTTTGTTTGTTTATTTGTTTGTCTGTTTATTTGTTTGTTTGTTTATTTGTTTGTTTATTTGTTTGGTTGTTTATTTGTTTTCTTGCTTATTTTTTTCTTGTTTATTTGTTTGTTTGTTTATTTATTTATTTATTTATTTATTTATTTATTTATTTATTTATTTATTTATTTATTTATTTTATTGCTAGTAAGTTTGAAATGAATACAAGTTAATAAATACAATGAAAGATAAACTAGCCCACTGCTGAATGAGTAAGACTCGTGCTCAGGAGGGGATTCCAATACAGACAAAAATAAAATTAAAATTTTAAGTGAATACAGATTAAATAGTGTTTAATATGTTTAAACCCAAACTATAAATCCAATACAGTTTTTTTTTTATTTTCTTATTAATTTGGAGAGGATTCGTGGTTAAAATATTATTGGAAAAAAAATTTGTTTAATAATCTGGGACCTTGACTCATGCTATGATAAAAAGCTGCATTGGTTTTACATTGTGGTTCAGATAAACGCAGAGAATTCATATTTTTAGTTCTATATTTATGTATATACCTTTCAAAGTTATTAAAATTTCTACGAAAATATTTTAATAAAATGAAATAATATATTTGTTTAATATTGAACATTTTGAAGTGTTTAAACAACAATTCAGTTTGCTAATCTTTCTGCTTTTTTAAACAAATTTTTAATACTTTTTCTGTAGTAAAATGAACGGATAAAGGTTGGATTTATAAGTTCCACCCCAACCTATGATACTGTACATAAATATAGACTGAAATAATACTAAATAAATTATACGTAAACAGTTAATTGACAAAATATTTCTCAGAACAACAAAGCAACATAATGTTTTACGTAATTTATTACAAACATAATGAATACCGTATGATTAATCCATTTTAAATGATTATCACTAAATATACCTAATTATTTAATCTCATTAACTTCATTAATAACTAAACAATTGCAATGCATATCGGAACAATCAGAATTATGAATTTTAATTTGTAGTATAGATGAAATTGGTTTATTTCCTGCATTATTTAAAGAAAATGGGATAGCTATTGTTTTATCTTAATTAATTATTACAAGTGAATTTAATTATCTTATAATTCAAATAGATTTTACTAAACTATCTTACATGCAACACATAAACAAAGAACTTTAGACTCATCTGATATTACATATTTGGCCTTGACTCGTCAATAAACATCTAAATTGGTACTCTAAGGCCATACGTTTCATACGTGTTACATAAATAGTTATTCTAGCTTCCTTTGAAACTGTTTCCAAAACTTTCCTGTGTGCAAGAGTCGTGAAATAGTAGGCCTACCTGTTTCGCTCCACGAAATCCAGAAATTCTATTCCCATCCATATTGTTACGGACGTATTTACTTTATCATGGCTGATACTGAATTTATAGACTTCATACAGAAAGTAAATGAAGAGAGTCCAATATACTTCGCTAATCAGATAACAAAGTGAAATACAACACCCATCCTAGCAGCCATTATTACATACATGTAACACGAATTCCTACTATTCCCAGACGTCTATTTACTGTAATGTAAAGGGTGGTTGCTATAGTTACTAATTAAACAAGTGAATAGCTTGTATATGAAGCCTCAAGCAATATCTGTGTTAAAGGTATATAGGTTACATTATTTTCTGCATTATTAAATTTCCTAGAAATCCATGTATGCTTTGAAGTTAATACATGTATGTGCATTCATTTCAAAGAGTAGGGCCAATATGCTAGGTGAAGTACGTGCGCCAATACTGGGTTATAAATAAAATCGTAATTTAATCATGATTTTTCTGTAGTCTGCAAAATAAAATCATGGAAAAAATATTTTAAATTTGGCATTATAACTTTTTATTTCATATCATTTACATATTTGACATAATATTTGTACAGGGACATCATTTTATTTTTACTTCAATTTTTATTGTACCCGAGTTTTTGAATGTACTTCACTCCCACCTCCTCTACTAGTAAACTTCCAACCGTCCTCCACATAGAACCAAGGCCGCGTATGCAGTACTGAGTTAGTGAGTATAGTACGTTCCAGAAATATGTTCGCGTTTTCCAGTGACGAAAGAGCTTTCAATATTGAATCATATTTTCGCACAGGTACTGTCGTCCGTTTTCCCTACGTCGCATCCCGGTTTCTCCCACCTGCTTCTGTTCGCCTCTCTGTAAAGTCTAGTAGCTGGGCTGTCTTAGCTCTTTTCTGAAAACATTAATTTCTGTTAGGAATTGGACGTCTACGTAATATTATACAACTGTTCAAAATAACTTAAATAAAAGGGCCTCGTTAAGAAATTAACTCTCACGTGATTTTCTCCCCCCCCCTTTCTACGACCCTGCGACAAAACCACTTGGACGGACAATAGATAGCATTTCTGAGTAATTTTATCTTTTCGGATCGGGCAGAAGTGAAGATTATAAGTACGTAAGGTACTCTTTTATAGAGTAGGTATAAAATTATTTCAACATGAGTTACTAGTACGAAGGACGAAACTGGTAATTGGAATTAGGTACAATAGTTTATAGTGCGATAATATGCACAAAAGAACTGAAGCCTGTATCGAAATGAACGGCCACCATTTTCAAAAATGTGTTTAAATATCCATATTATGATTATTTTTAAATTTAACTTCATTCTCTATATTGTACGCTAATATGCTGTAACAGTACACTATACACTGCATAATTAATACGTCCGAATTGATAGCTCAATTCCTGAGTAAAACCACTTGTTGTTAATACAGTACTATATTTTGATTAAACAAAAACCTAATGAAAATTATGAAACTGAAATTTGCGATATTTCCTAGTTTACATAAATGGATGAACTACTTTTCTTCCCTCCTATACCTAGTAAAGTGATTTGTATTTTACGCCAGTATCATCGAACTACAGTCTTGGAAGGGGGAGCAAGCGGTGTTTCCGAGTCTAGACCTTTAATCCAAAGATATAGCCAGGTTAATATTAAAAATGTTAGTAAAAATAAAATGATGTCCCTGTATATGATATATGTTGCTGTACGTTAGTCACTTCCAAGATTTTCGAAGCTCATTAAAAGAATATATTACTTAAAAAAAAAAAAAAGGTATAATCTTGGAATATAGCCAGGTCATAGTAAAATGTTTAAGTTCGAAATAGTCTGTAAATATAATGTAATTTGTGGCTTTACAGCATGTCCTTATGGAAGGAACAATCTGTAGACAGCAAATCAAGCTTTCAGGAATAACTCCCTGTAAAGTTAATTCCAATAATTTCGAGGAAAAATTGTTCCGGGGCCGGGTATCGAACACGGGACCTTTGGTTAAACGTACCAACGCTCTCCCAACTGAGCTACCCGAGAAAAATTGGATCGGTGTCGTGTAGAGTTCCCGGGTAGCTCAGTTGGGAGAGCGTTGGTACGTTTAACCAAAGGTCCCGGGTTCGATACCCGGCTCCGGAACAATTTTTCCCTCGAAATTATTCAAATCTGTAGACAGTTTCTTCTCAGTCAGTGACCCAACCAATTCCTTTTACTCTTCCTGATCAGTTTCAGCATCATTCATTTTTCACCCACTCTTTCCAACACAGCTTGATTTCTTATTCTGTCTGTCCATTTCAAACGCTCCATTTTTTTTACCATATCCACATTTCAAATACTTCTAGTCGCTTCTCTTCACTTCGTCGTAATGTCCATGTTTCTGCCCTATACAATGCCAAACTCCATACAGAGCATTTTACTAGTCTCTTCCTTAGTTATTTTTCCAGAGGTCTGCAGAAGATGCTCTTTTTTCTACTGAAAGCTTCCTTTGTCATTGCTATCCTCCTTTTGACTTCCTGGCAGCAGCTCATGTTACTGCTTATAGTACACCCCAAGTATCTGAAGCTGTCCACTTGCTCTACTGCCTCAGTTAGAATTCGCAAGTTTACCTTCTTTATTTTTCTTCCTATAACCATGGTCTTCATCTTATTTGCATTTATCTTCATCCCATACTGCTCCAGTAGCATATCCCTTAGTATCGTCTCCTATCCTGCAAACAACGTCATATCATCAGCAAATCTTAAGCACTTTATTCTTCTTCCTCCTACTATCACTTCTCCCATGTTCTGAAAACAGTTCTTTACTAAATGCTCCAAGTAGATGTTGAACAGTGTAGGTGATAAAAGGCATCATTAATACAGATGTTTTTCGATTGTTTGGTCCCGCCCACGAATGTATATTTATACTCTCTGTCATTAATACAAATCGTTTTCAATTGTTTTGTCGTTTAGACTTATTTCCCTCCCAATTTCACTTTGCATCTGACATTTCTTTTCCTGACTTTGACTCGTTGTTTCATATAAAGATGTAAATATTTAAATTGATAAGTGAATGTGTAGTTATTTATGTCCGTAAATAAGTAAGCAAATATTTAAGTCCATTACATATATAAATAAATAATTAAATGGGTAATTAACTACAAGAGTATATGAATAAATTAATCAATACATAAATAAATGCATTAGTAAGCAAATACTTAAATAAATATTTACGTAAGAAAATATTATTATTATTATTATTATTATTATTATTATTATTTTATTTTTATTTAATTATTTAATTGTTTGTCTGTCTGTCTGTCTGTCTGTCTGCTTGCTTGCTTGCTTGGTTGTTTACTTGTTTACTTGCTTACTTGTTTGATTACTTACTTGTTTACTTATTTATTTATTTAATATTTACTTATTTATTTTCTTATTTATGTATCTATTTATTTATTTACTTATTCATTTACTTACTTATTAAATAATTAATTTATTTATTTATTCAGTTATTTATTTATTTTATTAGTTATTTATTTATTTATTTAGTTGTTTATTTATTTAGTTACTTATTTATTTAGTTATTTATTTCTTTCGTTATTTATCTAGTTATTTATTTGTTTAGTTATTTATTTATTTTGTTATTTATGTATTTAGTTATTTATTTATTTAGTTACTTTTTGTTTAGGTATTTATTCGTCTAGTTATTTATTTATTTATTTACTTATTTTGTTATTTATGTATTTAGTTATTTATTTAGTTACTTTTTTGTTTAGGTATTTATTCGTATAGTTATTTATTTATTTACTTATTTTGTTATTTATGTATATAGTTATTTATTTATTTACTTATTTTGTTATTTATGTATTTAGTTATTTATTTAGTTATTTATTTATTTTGTTATTTATTTATTTAGTTTTTAATTCGTCTAGTTATTTATTTAGTTATTTATTTATTTAGTTAGTTATTTATTTAGTTATTAATTCGTTAGTTATTTATTTAGTTATTTATTTATTTACTTATTTTCTTATTTATTTGTTTAGTTATTTATTCGTCTAGTTATTTATTTATTTATTTATTTATTTATTTAGTTATTTATTTATTTAGTTGTTTATTTATTTAGTTATTTATTTGTTTAGTTATTTATTCGTCTAGTTATTTATGTAGTTATTTATTTAGTTAGTTATTTATTTGTTTAGTTATTTATTTATTTAGTTAGTTAGTTATTTATTTAGTTAGTTAGTTATTTATTTATTTATTTATTTATTTTTATTTATTACTTATTTTTTTTAGTTATTTAGTTTTAGTTATTTATTTATTTAGTTAGTTATTATTTATTTATTTATTTATTTTTATTTATTACTTATTTTTTTAGTTATTTATTTATTTAGTTAGTTAGTTATTTATTTATTTATTTTAGTTATTATTTATTTATTTATTTATTTTTATTTATTTTATTTTTTTTTAGTTATTTATTTATTTAGTTATTTATTTTTTAGTTATTTATTTATTTATTTATTTAGTTATTTATTTATTTGTTATTTATTATTTAGTTATTTATTTATTTATTTAGTTATTTATTTATTTAGTTACTTATTTTTATTTAGTTTAGTTAGTTTTATTTCTTTCGTTATTTATTTATTTATTTATTTATTTACTTATTTTTTATTTTTATTATTTAGTTATTTATTTATTTTTTTAGTTAGGTTATTTATTTAGTTTAGTTATTTATTTATTTATTTATTTATTTATTTATTTATTTTTTTAGTTATTTATTTTTAGTTATTTATTTATTTATTTATTTTAGTTATTTATTTATTTAGTTATTTTTTTTTATTTATTTATTTTAGTTATTTATTTATTTGTTATTTATTTAGTTATTTATTTGTTTAGTTATTTATTTATTTATTTTTTTAGTTATTTATTTATTTGTTTTATTTATTCGTTAGTTATTTATTATTTAGTTATTTATTTAGTTATTTATTTATTTTCTTATTTTTTATTTTGTTTAGTTATTTATTTACTTATTTTGTTATTTATGTATTTAGTTATTTATTTAGTTATTTATTTATTTTGTTATTTATTTATTTAGTTTTTAATTCGTCTAGTTATTTATTTAGTTATTTATTTATTTAGTTAGTTATTTATTTGTTTAGTTATTTATTCGTCTAGTTATTTATTTAGTTATTTATTTATTTACTTATTTTCTTATTTATTTGTTTAGTTATTTATTCGTCTAGTTATTTATTTATTTATTTATTTAGTTATTTATTTGTTTAGTTATTTATTCGTCTAGTTATTTATGTAGTTATTTATTTGTTTAGTTATTTATTTATTTAGTTATTTATTTATTTAGTTAGTTAGTTATTTATTTAGTTAGTTATTATTTATTTATTTATTTATTTTTATTTATTACTTATTTGTTTAGTTATTTATTTATTTAGTTAGTTAGTTATTTATTTATTTAGTTAGTTATTATTTATTTATTTTTATTTATTACTTATTTGTTTAGTTATTTATTTAGTTAGTTAGTTATTATTTATTTATTTATTTATTTATTTTTATTTATTACTTATTTGTTTAGTTATTTATTTGTTTAGTTATTTATTCGTCTAGTTATTTATTTAGTTATTTATTTATTTACTTATTTTCTTATTTATTTGTTTAGTTATTTATTTATTTATTTAGTTAGTTAGTTATTTATTTAGTTAGTTAGTTATTATTTATTTATTTTTTTATTACTTATTTTTTTAGTTATTTATTTATTTAGTTATTTATTTCTTCATTCATTCGTTCATTCATTTAAAATGGTCAGAAAAAACTAGAGGAATCAGTTTCTCGCAACTAGGCAAGGTTTCTGCTCTCTACTCCAATACTGCGCACATGATGAATATGAAATAATTGTTCTCATATTAGCTATAAAACATCTACATTCCTACGCTGCTGTCATACGTCACACATTTATTTTTCCTCTGTGAAAGAGGGATAATTGGCGATGGCCTCAATAACTAGTGGTCTGGAATACAAATACGCTGATAGGTAATTTGATATCCTCTGCTGGCCTGAATTATCCATTCTGTACTCTTTTCCGAGATTACATTTTACTGATACCGTATTATGTAACCCTTCCGGCGGCTTCATATAGATATTGCGTCATTTTTGTATGATGAATGTTTGGTGCTCCGTGTTATATTTTTGCAGGTTATTCCTGCAAATGGCATGACGCACAGACAAAGCTGCTGTTAGTTCTAATATTTATGACTTCTGTGGACAAGGGTGCGAATATGAACCTTATATTTAGATCATATCGCTCGTTTTACTTTCATATTCTTGATTTATTTGTGCATGCCATTCAAGATTTTTCCCTAAACTAGATTGTTTCACCTTTTCCCATTAGTAAGATGTAGCTATAGGACTACTTGAGACATTTGTATCCCCAGCCTAGCGTTTTATGTGTCTCGTAGATGAAATCAGTATAAAGTACGACATTTTCTCTATATATACAGAATCAACCGTAAGTAAGGTCATTAATCTCAAGGGGTTACTCTTTGAGATATTTATAACAAAAAAGTTCAATACAAAAAGTTCAAAAGAGAGTCTGGCTGGGCGGAAGAGAAGGCCTATTGGCCTTAGCTCTGCCAGATTAAATAAATAAATTATTATTATTATTATTATTATTATTATTATTATTATTATTATTATTATTATTATTATTATTATTATTACAATTTTGCTCGATTTTTGCTTCCTTTTCAAGGAAAATAATTATTTTATATGAAACATTTCATAGCGTATTTTGTGAAAGCTACTGATTTAATTCCTAATATGTTCAGTCAATTTATGAGAGCAATGTATTATGATAATATTTATTTACTTACTTACTTACTTACTTACTTACTTACTTACTTACTTACTTACTTACTTTTAAGGAACCCGGAGGTTCATTGCCACCCTCACATAAGCCCGCCATCAGTCCCTATCCTGTGCAAGATTAATCCAGTCTTTACCATCATATCCCACCTCCCTCAAATCCATTTTAATATTATCTTCCCATCCAAGTCTCGGCCTTCCCAAAGGTCTTTTTCCCTCGGACTCCCAACTAACACTCTATGTACATTTCTGGATTTGCCCATACGTGCTACATACCCTGACTATCTCAAACGTCTGGATTTAATGTTCCTAATTATGTCAGGTGAAGAATACAATGCGTTCAGTTCTGCGTTGTGTAACTTTCTCCATTCTCCTGTAACTTCATCCCTCTTAGCCCCAAATATTTTCCTGAGCACCTCATTCTCAAACACCCTTAGCCTATGTTCCTTTCTCAAAGTGAGAGTCCAAATTTCACAACCATAAAGAACAACCGGTAATACAACTGTTTTATAAATTCTAACTTTCAGATTTTTTGACAGCAGACTGGATGATAAAAGCGTCTCAACCGAATAATAACAGGCATTTCCCATATTTATTCTGTGTTGAATTTCCTCCCGAGTATCATTTATATTTGTTACTGTTGCTCCAAGATATTAGAATTTTTCCACCACTTCAAAAGATAAATTTCTAATTGTTATATTCCCATTTCGTACAATATTCTGGTCACGAGACATAATCATATACTTTGTCTTTTCGAGATTTACTTCCAAACCTACTTCTCTACTTGCTTCAAGTAAAATTCCCGTGTTTTACCTAATCGTTTGTGGATTTTCTCCTAACATATTCACGTCATCCGCATAGACTAGCAGCTGATGCAACCCGTTCAATTCCAAACCCTCTCTGTTATCCTGGACTTTCCTAATGGCATACTCTAGAGCAAAATTAAAAAGTAAAGGTGATAAGATTCAAAAGATTTTATTTTTGTCGTATAAATTTGCAGAATTTCCTGGATTGTAGGATGAAAACACAGCTTATTTTGTATAATTTCCTAAATTTAATCTTTGAGGATGATTTATGTTCTCTTTTGGAGGGTATACACCATTTTAAAATAATTTAATACACAAACACAACTATTACATGAAATGCTGAATAAGTTTTTGTAGATTTATTCTCTTCAGCTATAATCAACAGTAACAACAATACAGTAGTCAGGTGGCGATAGAAAACAAAAGATGCGAAAACGAGGTGTATAGACAATTGAATAATCTTTCAAATTTAAGTGTCAAAAGATAAGGGGTGCAATTTGAAATTTCATAGTGGGGAGAATGAGGGTAATTGTGTGAAAACTAATATTCAGTTAAGACTGGTTTGAACTTTCCTCTCAATATCTAAATTGACGTATTTTTTGTTTAATTAAATCCTATTTAAGTTATAGAGTTATTTAGACTGGGAAGTTTTGAAATGAACAATCTGTATATTTTTATTTTGCATATTAAAATAGCCTATATATTAACATATTTCTAGTTTTGTCCGATTTATTAATATGAATTCGAAATTTCTCTGTGAAAAAAAAATAAGCATAATTTCCAAGAGCTATAAAAATTATGTGAGAAATAAAACCAATAAAATCAGTTAAGGAATCAAATTACTGCGATGACAATGGATACTTGTCTGTAGTGTATTTTTAGTGGGTTATTTTACGACGCTGTATCAACATCTCAGGTTATTTAGCGTGTGAATGAGATGGTGATAATGCCGGTGAAATGGGTCCGGGGTCCAGCACCGATAGTTACCCAGCATTTGCTTATACTGGGTTGAGGGAAATGCCTGGAAAATAACCTCAACCAGGTAACTTTCCCCGACCAGGAATCGAACCCGGGCCACCTGGTTTCGCGGCCAGACGCACTAACAGTTACTCCACATGCGTGGACTCTCTGGTGTATAAGTTAAAAGATACGAAACGGGTAAATAAGTAAAATTTAATTGAGATTCGGAATATGTAAATTTTAATATAAACTGCCATTTAAAAAACTTTATTGTCACAAATATTTTTTTTTGGAAAACCGGTGTCATATTGCATGGTTTATCTTCAACAATTTTTCTATAATTTTTTTTTTTATTAAAATTTAAGAAGTCATACTTATTTCACTCTATATATCCAAACAGTAGTTTCATATATACATTTTGAATAAAATCAATAGATTGGGAATTAATGGAATGGCTTTAAAATTATTTAAATCTTACTTAAGCAACAGAAATCAAGCAACTGAAATAAATGATAACCTTAGTGAATCATGTAGCATTGATATAGGTGTACCTCAGGGAACGATTTTAGGTCCTGTTTTGTTTTTAATAAGTATATATCAACGATTTACTTAAAATTGACATTGAGAAATATTCTGGTACTCTGTATTCTTATGCTGATGATACTGTGGTAATATTTAGGGTTCGAGTTGGAATGAAACTTATCAAAATTCTAACAGTGGTATTAACATTATTAAAGAATGGCTGGATGCTCACTTACTTTTTTGAACGTTTCTAAAACAAAATTAATACCATTTTCATTAACATCACATGACCTTGAACAACTAAAATTAAATAATAATAGAAGTATAACAATACATGATTGTAACCTTCCTACTTGCTCATGTAACGCTTTGAGTATATCCTCACAAGTTAAATATTTAGGCATTATTATTGACCAACATTTAAAATGGGACAAGCATATCTCCTTCCTGTGTAACAGATTGCGTAAAACAATCCACAAATTTTCCATTCTACGCTCTTATTTACCTGTTTATGTTCTTTGTACTGTGTACTTAGCTCTGTTTCAATCAATAATTCAGTATGGTATTTTAGGTTGGGGAGGAGTGCCAAAATCGACTCTCCGTCCTTTAAATCTGCTCCAAAAAGAATTATCAAAATTTGTCTATATAAACCTTTTGATTACCCAACAAAATTAATTTTTCAGGAATTTGGTGTATCAAATCTAGAACAAATTTATAAACAAACATTGCTGATTTACTTCCATAGAAATCACAATAAACTTAAATTTGATCCTCATGAATACCATACGAGACAAAACTACAGTTTCTTTCTAAATACTACCAAATGCCACACAACTGCCGGATTAAAGCATAGAAGAAATTTTGGACCAAAAATATGTAATGCATTAATTAGAGCTTACCCTGAGCTAAGTACCTTTAACACACATAGATTTAAGAGACAAATCAGATTAATTCTTTAATTGTTTAAGCTAATTGAGTTAAAAATTGATACTCTAATATTCATGTACTTTTGTATTTTCTACTTGTATATAGACCCTATTATTAAATGCTGTATGTATTTTACCATTTATTAATGTTATTGTGCTCAATGAACTCTCTTAATTTTGTGATATATTTTGTATAACTGATCTGAACTGCGACCGAGCACGAGCTTCTGCTCTTTCGGGCTGCAATGCCTAATGTAGCTCAAGTGTAAAGTATTAAATAAATAAATAAATAAATAAATAAATAAATAAATAAATAAATAAATAAATAAATAAATAAGTAAATAAATAAGTAAATAAGTAAATAAGTAAATAAGTAAGTAAATAAATAAAAATAAATAAGTAAATAAATAAATAAGTAAATAAATAAATAAGTAAATAAATAAATAAATAAGTAAATAAATGAATAAGTAAATAAATAAAATAAATAAATAAATAAATAAGTAAGTAAGCAAGTAAATAAATAAATAAGTAAATAAATAAATAAATAAGTAAATAAATAAATAAGTAAATAAGCAAGTAAATAAGTAAGTAAATAAGTAAATAAATAAGTAAGTAAATAAGTAAATAAATAAGCAAGTAAATAAGTAAATAAGTAAGTAAATAAGTAAGTAAATAAATAAGTAAATAAATAAATAAATAAGTAAATAAATAAATAAATAAGTAAATAAATAAGTAAATAAATAAGTAAATAAGTAAATAAATAAATAAATAAATAAGTAAATAAATAAATAAGTAAATAAATAAGTAAATAATAAATAAATAAATAAATAAATAAATAAATAAATAAATAAATAAATAAGTAAGTAAATAAATAAGTAAGTAAATAAATAAATAAGTAAATAAATAAATAAATAAACAAGTAAATAAATAAATAAATAAACAAGTAAATAAATAAATATATATATAAGTAAATAAATAATTAAATAAATAAGTAAATAAATAAGTAAATAAGTAAATAAATAAGTAAATAAATAAGTAAATAAATAATTAAATAAATAAGTAAGTAAATAAATAAATAAGTAAGTAAATAAATAAGTAAGTAAATAAATAAGTAAGTAAATAAATAAGTAAGTAAATAAATAAGTAAGTAAATAAATAGGTAAGTAAATAAATAAGTAAATAAATAAATAAATAAGTAAATAAATAAATAAGTAAATAAATAAATAAATAAATAAGTAAATAAATAAATAAGTAAATAAATAAATAAATAAATAAGTAAATAAATAAATAAGTAAATAAATAAATAAGTAAATAAGTAAGTAAGTAGGTAAGTAAATAAATAAGTAAATAAGTAAATAAATATGTTAATAAATAAACTAATTAATAAATAAATAAATAAATAAATTAATTAATTAATTAATTAATTCCATTTTGGTCCATTGTTCAGTGGAAAAAATAGCATTAAAATGCGAATTAAATTTTTATTTAACACATTCTCAAACTAATAAGCGAATGCACGCGAGCACAAATCTCACAGAATATTAGTTAAGGGTAAAATGCATAGCCCTGCGCACCCCCACGCGATCTGGCCAATATCTCGCCTGCAGCGGTACACATTAATCCATGCTTGAGGTAGTTTTCCACTTACGTGGGAATTTACACCTGGGACGCAATCCGCATAATATGCGACGATCGGGGTCATATTCGACTGAAAATGGTTCTCATGCAATATTTATGACCAACAACAGCCATATACAGGAATTTTTCATCACCTGCCAACTAAAGCAGCATTCAGATCGCTTTTTAATGCAGACAGCTGAAGGACTGAATTATGAATGTAGAAAATTCGATCTTGTTGTCAAGGTTACCACTGAAACCACCCAATAGCAATATCGTTGTTGCTTTTAAATCTGTTTATATTTGCATGTAAATATTATTTTGTCTGCCTCCGTGGTCTGCTGGTCAGCATGCTGGCTTCCAGATCAGGAGGTCCCGGGTTCGATTCCCAGGCTCGGCTCTCGGTGAATTTTTCTTGAAGAAGAAGAATTCCCTGGGTGTCTGGACTCTGGAAATTTGTATGAATGTGAGTGTGATTGTGAGTGTGCCGGGTTAATATTAATTAACCAATCATCACAAACATAAAAATACATCAGGACTGTCGCTGGGCAGTAACCTGAACACACGTTTTAGCGTCACATTGTTGACAAGTAACTCCATCTGTTAGCAGAACCTAAAGTATCTAATAGATGCTATAGAGTTACCAACTAACATTTAGTCCACACCTGTGGAGTAACGGTTGGGGCGTCTGGCAGCGAAACCAGGTGGCCCGGGTTCCATTTCCGGTTTAGGTTTTCCCTCAACCCAAAATTAGCAAATGCTGGGTAACTTTCGGTGCTGCACCCCGAACTAATTTCACCGGCATTATCACCTTCTCATTCAGACGCTAAATAACCTAACATGTTGATAAAGAGTCGTAAAATAATCTACAAAAAAACTAACAGTTACCCTGCCTGAAGGAAACGAGCGGGCCCGGGTTCAAATCCTGATTGGGACAAGTTACCTGGTTGAGGTTTTTCCGGGATTTTCCCTCTACTCATTAAGAGCAAATACTGGGTAACTTCTTTCGGAGCTAGACCCTAGACTCATCTCACTAGCATTATCACCCTCATCTCACTCAGATGCTAGATAACCATAGTAGTTGATAAAGCGTCGTAAAATAAATTTACTCAAAATAATACCGTCCCCAATACATCATAATATAATCATTCTCGGGTTTAAATTTCTTTACGCTCGACCATGCCGAAATGTAGTAATTATACACCTGGTAGCAGACCTTTAATGCATGTCATTAAAGTATACCTACTCATTAAAGTTCAGATCCTTCAGCCAATGACGACTCAGGTTACAACTGTTCAGCCAATGACAGGTCAGCTTTCTACCGTTATAAAACCGCAAGTATCGATTATTCTCGGATATGCAATCGAAAGAGAATTAGCGAAAAGTCACGGAGGCTGGAAATCCAATACTGTCGCAGAAGGTTATGTTCTGTTACTATAATAATTAGCGTTAATTGCAAATAATATTCAAATAAATTCAATTTGTCATCTCGTTTTTCAATGTCTAATTTAATTTCAATGTTATCTCTGTAGGTTCTTATGGCCTAGCAAGGTGATTGTGGACATCTGTTCCTCGGAAAAAATCAATACTTTCGCGTCTGCGCACATCTCACAACATACGGGACATTGCTCAAAAATTAATAATATCAAGTTAGAAATATGGTCGAGCATAAAAAGTCGTATGAAACTCGCCTATAATGGTAATTAAGAAGCTCGTATGAAAATTATGAAACGAGCGCAAGCGAGTCACTCACTTCTTAATTACCTTCATTATAGGCTCGTTGCATAATGTGCTATTTAAATTTAGTCTGATTTAATTTACACATTTTACAAGCAACATTCAAATATTACAAGGAATATTGAAATTATAATAACATCGAAGACTAATTACGCAAATAGTATATTATGAAACAAATTTATAATGCTGCATTTCATGGCAGCACCGGACCGAACCCTCCTCCTTCAATGTTTCTTTTTGTGGCCTGACTCCAAGTTAGGCATATATGTTGACGTATATGGCCAATGTCAACTGCCATTATACTAGGAGCGCACTCAGCTGAGTGACTTCTTTGGCCGGGATTCCGCAGTTACGTGCTCAGTAATCTGTACAGATATTTGTACTGCAGCTATGAGAATATTATAGATTTATTAATTTGTCCTACAGAATAATATCTGTAATATTGAAAATTAATATTTGAGGATTAAATTCGGCGTAGCTCAGTGGTCAGAGTCTTGGTACGTAGAACCAAGAATCCGGGTTCGATCCCCGGTGCCGGAGCGAATTTTTCTCCTCAAATATTAATTGTCAATATTACAGATATTATTCTGTAGGACAAATTAATAAATCTATAATATACATCCACTTTGACCTCAGGACTAATCAAACTGATCTGTCCAACCAACTTTATGGTAATTTTCCTCTTCGTTTTTATAGGAAAATTATTATTATTATTGTTATTATTATTATTATTGTTGTTGTTGTTATTATTGTTATTATTATTATTATTATTATTATTATTATTATTATTATTATTATTATTATTATTATTATTATTAATGTAGTAGTAACAGTACTTATTGTTATTGTACGCTATTACTTATACTGGGCTAGAGTTTCGCTTCTGTGAACCCATCACTTCTTCACATTACCATTGGAATTTGTTCCTTCTTCGTATCACGCCATTCTCAGTTGCAAGGCAAACGGCCGGAATGTTTGCTTTTATTTTCCGTCCTCCATTCCGATATGCACGGCATACCAATATTTTGTGTTAAGAACGGAGCTGCAGTCGAGATAGTTTCACTTGTGTCGTGCAGTCGATAAAATATACTCCACACATTTCGTAGCAGTAGTATTGCCTATGGTTCGATGACATTCTCGAATCAAAGCAACACGAAATGGTTACAACTTAGCATCAGAACATACAGGCTGGGGGCCTTATTTACGTCTGCATATCTCGCAATTTTCAGCTGTAGACAAGAAACAAGCCCTTATCACGCCATTTGATTTCACTGTATGTATACTGTACCTTACTTACTTACTTACTTACTGGCTTTTAAGGAACCCGGAGGTTCATTGCCGCCCTCACATAAGCCCGCCATTGGTCCCTATCCTGAGCAAGATTAATCCATTCTCTATCATCATACCCCACCTCCCTCAAATCCATTTTAATATTATCTTCCCATCTACGTCTCGGCCTCCCTAAAGGTCTTTTTCCCTCCGGTCTCCCAACTAACACTCTATATGCATTTCTAGATTCGCCCATACGTGCTACATGCCCTGCCCATCTCAAACGTCTGGATTTAATGTTTCTAATTATGTCAGGTGAAGAATACAATACGTGCAGTTCTGTTTCGTGTAACTTTCTCCATTCTCCTGTCAATTCATCCCTTTTAGCCCCAAATATTTTCCTAAACACCTTATTCTCAAACACCCTTAACCTATGCTCCTCTCTCAAAGTGAGAGTCCAAGTTTCACAGCCATAAAGAACAACCGGTAATATAACTGTTTTATAAATTCCATCTTTCACATTTTTTCACAGCAGACTGAATGATAAAAGCTTCTCAACCGAATAATAACAGGCATTTCCCATATTTATTCTGTGTTTAATTTCCTCCCGAGTATCATTTATATTTGTTACTGTTGCTCCAAGATATTTGAACTTCTCCACCTCTTCAAAAGATAAATTTCCAGTTTTTATATTTCCATTTCGTACAATATTCTCGTCACGAGACATAATCATATAATTTGTCTTTTCGGGATTTACTTCCAAATCTATCTCTTTACTTGCTTCCAGTAAATTTCCCGTGTTTTCCCTAATCGTTTGTGGATTTTCACCTAACATATTCACGTCATCCACATAGACAAGCAGCTGATATCGAGGAGACAGTCTCCAGATATGGATGGTAGCTGTGAATATATTGAATAAGCAGTCGCGGACAGCCGATGAGGGGTGGTCCTCCAGCTTGGGGGTTGGGCGAAGGGCTAACAACCCATCATCGTAAAAAAACAGCTTGTTACGAATTCTTCAAATAAGCCTCGGAATGGGACTGATTCTCTGACTGTACCAGGAAAAAAAAACTATTAAATAAAACTGCAATTTCACTTCATGACAGAAAAGAGAGAATATTCGAACACGAAATATGCTGCCTACAATCTTTGCTCGTCTCACGATATTAGCTTCTTTTGAACGCAGGCTTCTTTGTAAGTAATAAAGGCTTTCGTGCCAGGCACGTCTCAGATGTCTAACTCCCCCACCCGCTCCCTTGCCGGCTCGTTAGTGATAAAATAAAAACATGGAGGATCGTTGTCACTCTACACAGACGTGCTGCTCGGTCGTTACTGTTCATTCAGAATTTAAAGTGGAGTGGAACATCGTTTTATTAAGAGGAAATATAACACTCCTCACCAGCCTCTGCTGACTCCTCTGCTTTTAATTGATTTTGAGATTATTTCGTTTCCAAGAACAATGAAACCCTATAATGCGCTGAATCTATATTATTAAAAGACAGGAAACTTTTACGAAAATTTAGACTTCTTCATCTACCGGTTTCGCTTCTGAATGCAATAATTTCAACAAAAATGATACGGTAAAATGAAATACTGTACGAAATGAATCCTGTGAAGTTTTTAGATGTAATTTAATGTTTTTAAATAACTCTATACATCATTATTAGAGATTGTAGATTTTTGCAATCACGATAAGTGCCGAAATGTGTCCATCAGAGTGCTACTTTGGAGTTAAATCGCTTGCTTGAACTCGGTCGAGTGTCGCACCCTCGAGTGAGATACGATCGGTCGTGATACGCTCGTAATAAATAGAAGCACAGTACAAGGTCATCTCACCGACATGTCTTATCTTGTATGGAAGGCGACAGATAAGATACACGTATGTTTTGCTCACACGGTAAAAATAAGGCTTTATTTTCTGCGTTTATGACAAACGTTTAATGGAACAGTCAATGGAACGTACCAAAACAGGAACATGAAGTTATAAATAAAATAGTATGAAAAACTTCGATATTCAGTTATTATTGCTAATTAATAATTATTCAATATTTGATTTACCACATATATAATATGATAGGTCCATACATAGTGTTCAGCCTATATACTGCGACAATGTAGAAACGTTTTACAAAATATTAATGATATAGCAGTAGATTAATAACAATATTAGTACAGAGATAACATCACAGAAAATGTAATAAAACGAATAATCATGCTGCACAACTGATACAGCCGCAAAGACTGATACACTAATTATTAGAGATTATTATTATTATTATTATTATTATTATTATTATTATTATTATTATTATTATTATTATTACTAGAAAACTTGATACAGTTCTTGCATTATCGTGATTGTGTTCTCCGTTTATAATTTATAATAATTACACTTACATCCAATAACATCTATCAGATGTGGCAAAAACAAAATCACTCCTGTTGGGGGAACATTTAGCTACAACATTTATATTACATTTTAAAGCAAGTTTTGTAGTTGTACTATGGAGAGGTTAGTTAAACACTGCAAAGTTTTGAAATGATAAACATCTATTATGTTACTACACAGTTCATCACTGTAACAAGAACGAATGTCTAACGCTCGGCTTATACCGTTCGAAGATTTATCGCTCGTGACAATTTTACCCATCATGCATGTGCGCTATCTGTTGGATTATGCTATGAACTACTTGGGGCTCGAGCGAAAACTTCCGATGCAGACCTCTGGTGTTCATATCCTTTCAAATAAGTAATCAGCGATGACATACGAAATATAATTATCAGTAAAAAAGCTAAATGTATGAGTTTGTGCGAAATATCGAAATTACATTTTTCTTTTTGTAAGAACAAAAATAGGATATAAGGCAAACTCGGGTAATTTCGCAGTACGTCTAATTTCGCAGTATCTCATACATTAATTAATTGCGAAGTTGTCCATGTTAGTTTGAGCTTACAAAAATACGGATAAATGTCAGAATCTTTCGGGGATGTTTTATGTAGGAAGATCCTATTGCAAAGCATACCGGCGAAAGTTATACAACTACCGTCTTCCTCCGACGAGTTTAGCGCTGGGACCTGAGGTATTCTTGCCATCGATGCGGGGAGTTGCAGGTAGATTCTTTTGTTGTTACAGCCAAGCCGAGCCGAGCTGAGTGGGAAGTATTAATCGTCCAAAAATATGCGGTCTTCAGTCTTCTCCCTGATGTTAGCTATGTTAATATTATATGAATTACTCATTAAATATTTCACTGTTACAAGACATTTTTAAGAAAACGTGCTGTGGAAAATTTTTGGTTTTATTCTATTGGAATTTTAGAATATTTGTGATTGGTATCGTGAAAAACAGATTCCTATAATGTCATGAGAAAATCATTTGTTGGCGATATCTTAAAATACAAAATCAAGTAGTTATACTTCTCAAGTGATTTCAGCAGTACAGTATATTTAAATTGGTTACTTTACAAATTTAATTCAATTCTACTAATCGCTAAATTTTATAGTATGAGTCTTCTTTTCATTTATATTATTGTAGTTGTATTATGATTTTTCTTTTTATTTATTTTATTGAATTTGTATTTCTGGTGGTGTGATGCCCTTAACTTCACTTATTTATTTATGTATTTATTTATTTATTTATTTATTTATTTATTTATTTATTTATTTAATAATAACATATACATAAAAACGTTACATTAAAATACCCCGAAAGAGCAAAGCTCCTGTTCGGGGGCAGTTCCGTTAGATGGATATACAGGGACATCACTTTATTTTTACTAACATTTTTAACATTAACCTGGCTATACTCGGAAACACACTGTTACCCCCTTCCATTACAGGAGTTTGGAGTTGCTAGTGCAATATCTAAACAAATCATTTTACTAGCTATAGGAGGAGAGAAAAGTAGTGTATCCATTTATGTTACAGGGAAATATAGTATTACGATTTTCAGTTTGGTCATTACTTTACAGTATTTTATCAAAAACAGTAGAATAGTGACAATTTTTTTCACAAACTCAAGTCTTCAGGCGGTTATATACATTATGTAATGTCTATTTTATTGAGCATATTACTAACCTAATTTATTCCTGAGAATTTTGTGAGCACTTCCGTAAGAAACCCCAATTTCTACAGCTAACTTCTTGACCGGCTTATTAGGACCTCGCTGCATCCTTTCTCTAGCATCATCTACAGCATCTTCTGTCACCTTTGTTGGCCATCTTACACTTTTCTTCCTTCCTGTACACTCTGTTGCTCTAAATTTATCTGCCAGATTAATGACATTTCTACGAAAATATTCCGTAATGATATAATCAGGAAATTGTGAAAAAAAAAAGAAAAACTGTTGTTCACATTCGGTTATATTGTAATTCCAGTTACCATCATCGTCCTTCATACCTACAAACAGTAAAACAAAACTCTTGTTTAAATAATGCTTTTAAGTACCGTACCATATTATAGGATGCCGTGCTTTCGGTAACTCTAACCTTCACTTGTGCTCAGTCCACACAGATAAATTCAGTTATGCTACACACCATACCTGTGTGAAAATAAACTTCAATAATATAAGCTTTTTCTTCTATAGAAAATGCAACGTATTTCTGAAACACACTGTACTCTGTACTGTTTATTTCACTGCTAGCAACAGCGGCTGTAAGTTTGTGTGACTGACGTTAGCAAGGACATTAGTGAAAGGGGTGGGAGTCAAGTACATTTAGAAACGCAGGTACAATGAAAATTGAAGTAAAAATAAAATGATGTCCCTGTACATACTTTGTAGAAAAAATACTTAAGAAAAAAGATCACATTAGTAAATAATACTAGTAATAACTGAGTGAAAAAAGAGACGATGTTGAGACTGGTGGATTAATATTAAATTATTATTAGTAGTATAATTAGTACAGGTCATGTTAATATAGTAACCGAGATAAGATAGAAAAAAATATACTTAGGATAGAAATAAACTTGTTTTACATTACATGGTACATAATATAATACAGGGAAGTCTATCATATAACGTTTTTAATTCTGGTTCTGAAAATTTCATTGCTTAAAGTAGTCAATTCTGGATGAAATTTTATTATCGAGTTATATAGTCCTGGACCATAATTTGTACTGTGTAGTAAAGCAGCAGATGTGAAACATTTAGGTTCAACTAATTTAAGAATTCCATTTCGTCTTGTATTGTGATCATGTGGCTGAGCTACAAATTTCATTCTATTTTTATGATAGAATTTCATTAAAAAGTATTTGTAAATTTGGTCGATTCCAAAAAAATTCAATTCGGAATGGATCAAATTTGTTGGATAATCCAGTCGCCTTTAAATTATTTCAACATTTCATTTTTTTTATATTGTCTGAAGACCTGAAGTCTGGAAAGGAGACAAGTTTACTTGCTACACATTATGTGAAAACAGTTACCATCATGTTGGAAGCAGAAAATGATACAAGTAACATTATGACATCAAATGGGCGAAAAATTATTTGAAAATTATTTTGGATGTCACGAAACCTTCAATGATGTTTGGTAACGATTTACTTCCACGTAACGCGCAATTTTCAACATGAAACAGTATGACAAAATGCAACCACTAGACGTTACAAACAAACACGATGCAAGATAAACTGTTGGGAAATAAACAATCATTATTACTAGGCAAAATATTGACACTGAATAAACATTTGAAGAGAGTAGTGAAACAATGACGCATCGAAAACTATTTGACAGATGACGTGCGGTTGTGTATACATTTTCAGAGTACTCATATATCAATGGGTTGTTATAAAGATACTGATGTTACAGATGGTGACAATGAAGGCAGTAATGTTTAATAATTTAAATGCAAGCAGCCACTGATCTCTATTAGCTTGAAGTTAGTATCTTTAGTCCACCATTTGCGTAACTTAAATTTTTAATTCGTTGAACTCATTTATCACAGCAACTACTTATCGTAGGGTACTGAAAATTTTACACAGCTATTTTAGGAAGTAGATTCAAAATTTAGTAAGTTACGTGGTCTTGGTATTGTAAAATAGATGCAAATTCTTCCATTTCAGACAGGTTATTTCACTTGTTTTTATAAAACCAAGTACAATCAGAAGAAACCAGAACCATGTTAAAGTATTTAAAACAGCTGTGAAAATATCAGATAGATTATAAACTATAATCTTTCAAAAATTTAGGTGAAAATGAAAGTCATTTTTCGCATCATGTCCAATTTATGGTGCTTAATTTATAGTAATTTTTCTCAGTTTTTAATTTTTTACTTTTGCCATATTCAAAACCTATCTCCATCCACAAATTCAGAGCTAGCTGCATGACGTTTTTTCCACGTATCCCTCAAACTATAAGGTATGAAAGTTGTATGTATTTATTCACAGTGCAATGGGTATATACCCGGTGGCAGTGGTAACTAATTACACTCAATAATGACAATAATACTTACTTACTTACAAATGGCTTTTAAGGAACCCGAAGGTTCATTGCCGCCCTCACATAAGCCCGCCAGCGGTCCCTATCCTGTGCAAGATTAATCTAGTCTCTATCATCATACCCCACCTCCCTCAGATCCATTTTAATATTATCCTCCCATCTACGTCTCGGCCTCCCTAAAGGTCTTTTTCCCTCCGGTCTCCCAACTAACACTCTATATGCATTTCTGGATTCGCCCATACGTGCTACATGCCCTGCCCATCTCAAACGTCTGGATTTAATGTTCCTAATTATGTCAGGTGAAGAATACAATGCGTGCAGTTCTGCGTTGTGTAACTTTCTCCATTCTCCTGTAACTTCATCCCGCTTAGCCCCAAATATTTTCCTTAGCACCTTATTCTCAAACACCCTGAACCTATGTTCCTCTCTCAGAGTGAGAGTCCAAGTTTCACAACCATACAGAACAACCGGTAATATAACTGTTTTATAAATTCTAACTTTCAGATTTTTCGACAGCAGACTGGATGATAAGAGCTTCTCAACCGAATAATAACACGCATTTCCCATATTTATTCTGCGTTTAATTTCCTCCCGAGTGTCATTTATATTTGTTACTGTTGCTCCAAGATATTTGAATTTTTCCACCTCTTCGAAGGATAAATCTCCAATTTTTATATTTCCATTTCGTACAATATTCTGGTCACGAGACATAATCATATACTTTGTCTTTTCGGGATTTACTTCCAAACCGATCGCTCTACTTGCTTCAAGTAAAATTTCCGTGTTTTCCCTAATCGTTTGTGTGTTTTCTCCTAACATATTCACGTCATCCGCATAGACAAGAAGCTGATGTAACCCGTTCAATTCCAAACCCTGCCTGTTATCCTGAACTTTCCTAATGGCATATTCTAGAGCGAAGTTAAAAAGTAAAGGTGATAGTGCATCTCCTTGCTTTAGCCCGCGGTGAATTGGAAAAGCATCAGATAGAAACTGACCTATACGGACTCTGCTGTACGTTTCACTGAGACACATTTTAATTAATCGAACTAGTTTCTTGGGAATACCAAATTCAATAAGAATGACAATAATAAACTTGTTAATTAAAAATGCACTTAATAATACCAATAATTAATACAAATAATTAATACTGACAATAATTTATAATAATAATAATAATAATAATAATAATAATAATAATAATAATAATAATAATAATAATAGGGAATATCCTAAATTCGTATGGATATCTCAAGATTTCACGTGGATTAAAATAAAAATATATATTTTACAGTCATGACAATTTCTTTTCCTTATTTGAGCTATAATAAAGTAAACAATTTTTATACAAAACTAATGCCAAACTTAAAATCGCTATGCCAAATATTATGCAAGACATTATGTTGAACATAACAGTAAAATTTTAGTTTAAAATAATAATTGTTATACGAGGAGATGAAAAACAGTTAAAATTTAAAATTATTTTTATAAAACACTTTAAAATATATATATATATACACAAATATTTACCAATTCAGCTGAAAATTTGTATGTGTACTATTTATGAGTCAAAAAGGAATGAAAACTCTAGGTACAATATTTTAAAATTTCTATTTTCATTTCGGTGTAACCTTAACGGAAAACTCCATTGAAAATCATTAAAAATTCCAAAAAAAAAAATTATTGCCTATTTCACGTTTTTAGAATGTATATTTCCATACCACAAATGGATGTGTTTTAATTTTGATTACAAATAATTTGATTTTTTAATTAAGGCTGTGAAGTAGCGTGACATTTAAAGAGCTGTACAAATTATTTTTTTCGAACAATTCTTTTTACAAATTTTTTATCACAAATTTTCTAACTTTTTTGTAAAGTTGGTACCCTGAAGTTACTAGATGAATGTAGCAGAGGGGAATTTTAATAGGTATGTGTTATATGAATATTCATTTTACTTTCAAGTCCATTTTTTCTTAAGATTATTTTTCTTCATTCAACACCAACTTTTTTATGCCAAATATTAATCAATCTGGGTGAAATGTTTACTGCAAGTATTTATGAGATAGCTACATGTTTCTTTGCATCTGTTTTGTAAGAAATGCTCTTAGTTCATTTTCGTTATTTTTTTTTTTCATGAATTATAGGGTAAAATAACATAGTCAACATTAAAAAAATTAAATTGAATAAATGAGATATTTCATACAATGAATGCATATAAATGTTTCCCTATATCTTGTATTGCATTGTATTCTGTTGTATTGTATCGTATTGTATTTATTAACATTCCATGGTATTCATACATTGCCTCACAGCTAGAATATGGAATAAGTCAAAAAACTTAATACTATTATAAAGTCTTAATTTATAGTCACAGTCTAGTTGAAATACATGCAGAAGAGGTTTACAATATAGTCTACTAGTACAACACAAAGTTTTAGTATCAATTTCATGAAGCGTTATTGAATGTCATGAATTCACCTACAGAATAGAAGGCGTGAGAAATTAGGTACTTCTTTAATTTGGCCCTAAATAATCTTACGTTTTGAGTTTCATTTTTATATCGATAGGGCGGCTATTAAAAATTTTTACTGCCATATAACGCACTCCTTTCTGATAGCACAATAGACTTGCCGATGGAGTATGAAAGTCATTTTTTGACTGTATTTTATGCTATGAACTGTTGAATTAGTTACAACGTTTTTACGATTACATAAGAAGAAGATTATTAATGAAAAGATATACTGACAAGCCATGGGCATTATTTTTAGTTTTTTAATGTAATCAACAAAGGAAGCTTAAAAAATTGAAATCTACTAAAAACTGGGGTTGAAAATATTTCTAAAAAATAGAAAATATAAAAAATCATAAGCCAAAGACACTTCAGAGTTCAAAATTTGGATTTTCTAAGTCTTTACATAGTAAATATGCTCTCAAAATTTGGTGGAAAAAAATATGCTTGGGAAGAAAGTTGTCATTTTTAGTGGAGTATCCCCTTAAACTGTGTATTTTTCTCTCTTTCTAATAGTATTTCTTAAATTACATAGGCTATCTGTTTATTAATGTAACTGTTTATTTGTAGCCTATCTGTAATGGTATTTACATATATAATTTGAAATGGTAATTCAAATTACGGGAAAACGACTGAACGGATTTTAATGAATGATCCGTCATTTTGAAGCTTGAAATCAAGGATTTTCAGAAAAATAGTAACTTTCAGTGAAGCGCTAGTTTTCCTACATAATTTTCCTATTTTCCAAAAGTCATCTTTCGTCAGTTTTGAGAACTAATTGCATTTCAGAATAAAACAAAACACACACTACAATAAACGGCAGGCTATTACACATTGCAGGATTGCGGACATATTTAGAGTTCAAATTCAATTGGTTATTAAAAACTTCAAGACTTACTAAAAATAATCTGATTCTGCAGTGTGTAATTTTCTGAATACAGCTGTGTATTAGATATTAAAATCTGCAAAACTTTAGGTGGTTTGATGACATTATTTTCCATTAGAAATTTTAATATTTTTATAAGTAATGCCATGATGTGACTATTTTTCATTAACAATTATACATATTAATGCTATATTGATGATATGAAAGTGAAACGTTTTGGGTTATATAAGTAGTAGCTGTAGAGAATATCTTAAATTAGATTTTCATTTCTATAATTTACCGAGTGGCGGCTGTTATATAATATATATATATATATACAAAACTTATGTATGCTAATAATATTGTTATTAAAAATTAAATATTTTTATAGTTATTAATCAAGTGGGGTTGGGTCTTTTTCATATACTTAATGATGGTGTGGTGTAGATATTTATATGCGTCATTCTCTTCAGTATTGGCTCGAGAGAGCGCAAAAATTACAGTTCCTAAGGAAAGAGCAAAAGGTATTACTTACTGATAAAATAAGTGGCCTACAAAATTTCGTAGTCTCCCGATCATTTCAGCAAGATCTCTTAGCAGGATAAAATGATTTTACCATCTACATTTCAAGCTCTACATGCAGCAGCTATACCACCTTATGTCTATTGTTCGAAAGCATAGCTTTTTTTAACTTTCACCTACAATCCATAATGATCTCAAATAGCTATTGCTTTACTTCCACATGAAAAACCCACTGATCGTTCTGACATTGTTACTTGCGTTTTCGCGTTGAAACTCAAAAACTGAAGGTGGATAGATTCAAGAAAAAAGTATTTGCCATTAAAAAAACATTCAGAGGGGGTATGTTTCATTATTATGGAAGCAAATAACTTTCAAAATGTCTGGTACTCTTCATTGAAAATAAATCTGAAAAATTTTTATTTGAACGTCTAATAAACTTAGTTGGCAGCATTTGCTGCACAAGCCACTAGTATTAATATAATGGTTAATGGTATTTATTGCAACTAAAAGTGATCACAATATTATGTGCACAAATCTGTATAATAAACGCGTGTGCTTCTGTAGTCGATAGAAGAGAGCTTGAAAATGTTTCTCGCGAACACAATCTGGGAGATTGCTAAAATCAATCTCCCGTTTTGAGAAAATGCGAATCCTTCCACAATTTCTTATACTAATCTCCATAATCTGTAGAAATCCGCAATAAATTTTTGTACCTCCCACGGCTTGTAGTGAGCCACATAAAACAAACATAAATACATAAAAATAAAACAGCAATTTATCTTCTTTTTTTCAGGTTACACACACTGAGCAGCCATGGAGACCGGTAAGAAGAGTGCAATCAGAAAAGCAGAAGTGAGCGTAATATATTCAAAAAAGGAAGGAAGCGTTCGTTACGAAGATACAGGAGAGGTCCGAATCCAGTAATATCCTTTGCGATAACACAGTTATTACGAGAAAGGGAAGGAGAGAACCTCGAGCTGGAATTACCTAGAAAACGCTCTTATTTCGCAAAGCTGACTTTTCATATAAAGACAACCATCTTCCTGCACCTTTTTTACGACATAGAGGATTGGAAGCATTTGCGTGAGTTGCTAGGAAGGAAGATATATTCATGGCTGGAAACCTCTCGCACGAGAGGAAGGCATTCTGTTTCTGAGACATGATATAATGTAGTATATGACTACAATTCCTTTGATTTGCGTGGTCGGTTTTCGTGTTGCCATGGAGAGAATTATATTAATCGCAAGAAACGTTGCCTCGCTAAAGCAAACAAAACGAAACACAATCCTTTAGAGCGAATTCTGCGCAATTCATCCATCAACTGTTTTTGTGTCAACCATTATCATAAGTCTCATGCCAAGACAATTTGATTTGTGACGTCGGAAATCGTATTCCTGACAATTTCTTTGTGTTCTGTGTTCTTATTTTTGTACGAAGTGAAACAACGGTAACATAGAAAATACTTTGAGTGACGTTGCGATATAGGTTATCGTATTACAGTCAATTTTGTCGTGTTGCGTTTCATTATTTTTTTAGAACGTGGAAGAACAGTTACGTGCGAAATAATCGGGTGACATTGTTATGTTGGATGTCGTGGTACGGTTTAGTGTTTGGCTTCATTATTTTTGTAGGAAGTGAAACGACAGTTGCCTAGGAAACGAAACGATCGGGTGGCGTTGTGATGTCGGATATTGCAATCCAGGCAGTTGCTTTGTGTTCAGTGTGAAGTCCGGTGACGCGGGTGGCCGTGTAGTGAGTTTTTAATGCTGTGTAAGATGCGAGTTCGCCTGAAGAGTTACCCGGGCGCGCGGCGGGGAGTGAGATGACGGGAGGCGTGCCCCCGCTGTAGTGGTGTCTAGGGTAGAACAGTGGTCGCTGCATGACGGTGTGCACACTCAACAGGGGGGGAGTGCTACGGCCAACACGCCTTATAGACGGACCATGCGGTCATCGCGATGCTTCTCCAGTGTACTTCCTACAGCAGAAGGAGGCGGCGGAAATTTCCCGGTATTGTTGCTGATTGTGGTAACGTTTCTAGCGAGAGTCACCCTTGCGGGCCCTCGATACAGTTCGAGGATCGTGGAGACAAAGACAGGCGCTATACGAGGTATCATTCTAGAACTGAACTCCAGACACCTGGAGCCCGTGGAAGCGTTCAGGGGTGTGCCGTTCGCCGCCCCACCTGTCGGGGATCTGAGATATCGTCCTCCTGCACCGCCCCTCGTCTGGTCGGGGACTCGACTTGCGGACACTTTCGGTGCTGTGTGTCCCCAGCGGTACCCGGACATCTCGAACCGAACCGCTGCCCTCCTATCCATGCCCAAGGGCAGGTACCACCACCTCAAGAAGCTCATTCCTCTACTGGTCAACCAGAGCGAGGACTGCCTGTTCCTCAACCTCTACGTGCCGGGAAGTGGTGAGTACCTTGTTCGTTATTTCTGCATGGTTAAATCTATATATATATATATATATATATATATATATATATATATATATATATATATATATACAGGGTGTATCTAAATTGGTGTCAAATATTCCGGGGACGTGTTCCTAACATCGAAACAATTAAAAATTAATAAGAACATGGGTCTGAAAACCATTCGTCAGGGAGTTATTAAAGGATTTGTCCCTTCATTGACCGCTGATTGTTTGATGGTTTTTTGTTTGTTTGTATTTTGTAGAGCAAAGAAATCTGAAGAAAATGTATTCTGTGAGTGAACAGAACGAAATGATTTGCATCATTTAATTGATGATGTGCTTCTGGACGTCATCCAACGAATGTGTTTTAACACGATGCTGCTCCAGCTCATTTCAGACTGATAGTTCGTAATTTTTTTAATGATCGATTTCCCCAAAGATGTATTGGTCGAAGGGGATTCATTCCATGGCCTGCTCGATATCCTGATTTGAATCCAATGGATTTCTTCGTCTGGGGACATTTAAAGTCCCTGGTTTATGCGACTCCTGTACTTAATGTTGATATTCTGAGAAGGTATCCAAACTGGATTTCACGAAATACGAAACACTCCAGAAATTTTCAACAGAGTACACCAGAGCATGTAGGGGACACATCGAAGCAGAAGGAAGCCACTTCGAGCGATTTTTGTAACATTACATTTTGTCTTGTAACTCTGAAGTAAATTATTTTGAGACCAATGTTCATATGAACATTTTGTAATGTTTTGGTGTTAGGAACATGTCCCCGAAATATTTGACACCAATTTAGATACACCCTGTATATAATTTGAACTGGTAATGGAAATTGAGGGAAAACGGCTGAACGGATTTTAATAAATGGCCCCTCGTTTTGAAGCTTGGAACCCAAATATATTATTTTAATGTACCGAAGTACATATGATATTTCCATGCATATATTTTGCGTCATCATACGATGAAAGAGTAATGGAACGGAGAAAAATTCTCTCCGGCGCCGGGATTTGAACCCGGGTCTTCAGCTCTACGTGCTGACACTTTATCCACTAAGCCACACCGGATTCTACCCCGGCGTCGGACAGAATCGTCTCAGTTTTAAGTTCCAACTCTTGGGTTCCCTCTAGTGGCCCGCCCTCTGCACTACGTCATAGATGTCTATGAACCTAGGACCGAAGTCCACACATGTGCTGAGGTGCACTCGTTATGAGTGACTAGTTGGCCGGGATCCGACGTAGTGCAGAGGGCGGGCCACTAGAGATAACCCAAGAGTTGGAACTTAAAACTGAGACGATTCTGTCCGACGCCGGGGTAGAATCCGATGTGGCTTAGTGGATAAAGCGTTAGCACGTAGAGCTGAAAACCCGGGTTCAAATCCCGGCGCCGGAGAAAATTTTTCTCCGTTCCATTACTCTTTCATCGTTGGAACCCAAAGTTTTTCGGAAAAATAGTAGTTTTCAGTGAAATGTCAATTTTCCTACATAATTTTCCCATTTTCCAAAATCCATCTGGCGTCAGTTTTGAGAACTAGCTAATTGCATTCAGGAGAAGCGAGGCGAGCATCAAGTCGGCCGTGTTGCATTTCAGAATAAAACAAAACACACACTACAGTAAACAATATTTCACGAAGGCCATGATCTGCAAGAATGCTGACATATATAGAGCTCAAATTAAATTGATTATTAAAAACTTAACTTACTAAAAATAATTTACAGGTTCGATTCTGTGGTGTGTAATTTTCTGGATACAGCTGTGTATTGAATATTAAAAACTACAAAACTTGAGGTGGTTTGATGACATTATTACCATTAGAAATGAAATATTATTGTAGTTAATGGCGTGATGTGACTATTTTTCAATAATTATACATATTAATGCTATATTAATGATATGAAAGTGAAACGTTTTGGGGTTATATAAGTAGATGTAGAGAATATCTTAAATTAGATCTTCATTCCTATAATTTACTGAGTGGCGGCTATACAGTATATATAACTACAAAACTTTCGTAGGATAACAATATTGTTATTAAAATTCAAATATTTTTATAGTTATTAATCAAGTGGGGTTGGGTCTTTTTCATATAAGCCTAATTAATGGCGGTGTGGTGTAGATATTTATATGCGTCATTCTCTTCAGTATTGGCTCGAGAGAGCGCAAAAATTACAGTTCCTAAGGAAAGAGCAAAAGGTATTACTTACTTATAAAATAAGAGGTCTACAAAATTTTGTAATCTCCTGATCATTTCAGCAAGCACTCTTAGCAGGATAAAATGATTTTACCCTCTACATTTCAAGCTCTACATGCAGCAGCAATACCAATATGCTATGTCTATATTGTTCGAAAGCATAGTAAACCTGATATTTTTTTAACTTTCGCTTACAATCCACAATGACCTGAAATAGCTATTGATTTACTCCCACATGAACAAACCCACTGATTGTCCTGACATTGCTGCTTGCGTTTTCGCGTTGAAACTAAAAACTGAAGGTGGATAGGTTCAAGAAAAAGTATTTGGCATAAAAAAGTCATTCAGCGGGAGTATGTTTCATTATTATGGAAGGAAAAAACTTTCAAAATGTCTGGTATTCTTCGTTGAAAATAAATCTGAAAAATGTTTATTTGTACGTCTAATGAACTTAGTTTGCAGCATTTGCTGCACAAGCCACTAGTTCCCATATAACTACGTTAAATTATGAACTCACAGACGCCTTGTCACATATCTCAAAATACTTAGAGGTGACGCAAGAAGAGCTTGCCACGGTAAGCTGCGCGAACTTTCGGAAACGTTCGGGTGGACTCGACCTCGCTTCGATTCGATTGGCAGTTCTCAGTCGTCTGCTGGCGTGTAACGTAACGTAAACCTTGTTGCTGAGTAACTAGTAACATAACATTGTTGAAAATACAGAAGCACGAATTTTTTTTGCACATAAAATCACTGAATGAAATTACGGAGATGTTATAAGAAATATGTAATAATTGTTGAAAATACAGAAGCACGATATTTTTACACACAAAATCACTAAATGAAATGACAAAGATGTTATAAGAAATATGTAATAATTGTTGAAAATACAGAAGCACGAATTTTTTTTACACATAAAATCACTGAATGAAATTACAGAGATGTTATAAGAAATATGTAATAATTGTTGAAATACAGAAGCACGATTTTTGCACATAAAATCACTGAATGAAATTACAGAGGTGTTATAAGAAATATGTAATAATTGTTGAAAATACAGAAGCACGAATTTTTTACACATAAAATCACTGAATGAAATGACAAAGATGTTATAAGAAATGTGTAATAATTGTTGAAAATACAGAAGCACGATTTTTTTAACACATAAAATCACTGAATGAAATGACAAAGATGTTATAAGAAATATGTAATAATTGTTGAAAATACAGAAGCACGAATTTTTTTACACATAAAATCACTGAATGAAATTACAGAGATGTTATAAGAAATATGTAATAATTGTTGAAATACAGAAGCACGATTTTTTGCACATAAAATCACTGAATGAAATTACAGAGGTGTTATAAGAAATATGTAATAATTGTTGAAAATACAGAAGCACGAATTTTTTACACATAAAATCACTGAATGAAATGACAAAGATGTTATAAGAAATGTGTAATAATTGTTGAAAATACAGAAGCACGATTTTTTTAACACATAAAATCACTGAATGAAATGACAAAGATGTTATAAGAAATATGTAATAATTGTTGAAAATACAGAAGCACGAATTTTTTTACACATAAAATCACTGAATGAAATTACAGAGATGTTATAAGAAATATGTAATAATTGTTGAAAATACAGAAGCACGATTTTTTTTGCACATAAAATCACTGAATGAAATTACAGAGGTGTTATAAGAAATATGTAATAATTGTTGAAAATACAGAAGCACGAATTTTTTACACATAAAATCACTGAATGAAATGACAAAGATGTTATAAGAAATGTGTAATAATTGTTGAAAATACAGAAGCACGATTTTTTTAACACATAAAATCACTGAATGAAATGACAAAGATGTTATAAGAAATATGTAATAATTGTTGAAAATACAGAAGCACGATTTTTTAACACATAAAATCACTAAATGAATTGACAAAGATGTTATAAGAAATATGTAATAATTGTTGAAAATACAGAATCACGAATTTTTTACACATAAAATCACTGAATGAAATGACAAAGCTGCTATAAGAAATATGTAATCGTGTAATAATTGATATTTGACGTTGTAATAAAACACTAATACCATGTGATTTTATTAAAATATACCGATAACTAGGGTACTCTGGTCGGTTCATTTTAATCTGTATATACTCCTTATGTTACGAGTGGAGCCTGTTTCGTTATTCATAAATTTATAAACGTCATAAATAATTCCCTAATTTGACTGTGTAATGTTTTATTAGCACTTCCTAAATTATAGTCGCGACGCTGTTATTCCCGGCGTGACTCCTCCTCGTTGCTTACATCTTAGGAAGTCAAGGCTCTATAAAGTAGTATCGTTCGCCATTTTTGTTCTTTCGTTGCCGAGCTACCAGACGAGGGATCTATTTGCCACACCGTTAAACATTATCATGTCGTAGCTTCTATGATAATAAATCAAACGCTTTCTGCGAACGCCAACGAAAGAGCCAAAATGGCGGGCAATTATATATTAAGTACTTATCCAGCCTTAGGAAATGCTTTATATCTTCATCAGCGAATGACAAGACGCACACGTTTAAATGTAGCCGACCTGGAACGTGATTGGCTGCCGGAAATTAGAGCGACGGGACTATTGAGCGAAACAGGGGCATTGTTAAGTACATAGAAGGTTATACAGAACTCTGTTATTTAACAAACACACTTTGAACTACATAAAACTACTGATATCGGGGATAAAACGCAGGAAATGGACAATACACTCCACGATACGAACAGTTCAAGACCGCGCTTTCGAATGCGCCCTGTAATCAGCATTAGGTGATTCATAGCAGCCCTGTAACGAGCATGGCGGCACGAGGACCGAATATCGTTCTCTGTGCATCAGTCAAATGGGCAAGCTTTCTTTGCGCTTCCTCTACTTAGGACTCCTTTACAAGCCTTTGAATTTCTTCGGTTCAATTCTGAAACACTCGGTATAAATAAGGATATTGAAATTAAACTGAATGCATGGCTTGTCAGTGCATTGTTCTTTCACCCCGAAATTTTTCTGTGCACTCGAATTTCAATTTCCATTGTGTTTATTACAGCTGTTCTGTTTCATTCCACTTGGGAGGAGTAGACTGATCTCTAACAGCAATACACTTCACTTGCGATCCATTGGAAATTTTTATTCGAGTCCTCTTCAAGGTTTAAATCGATAGATACAGGAATTCAGTTGTTTCATAATTAAAAATGAAACTCAAATACGTTAAAATATTTGAGTACTTTTCTGCTTTGTTTGTATTCGACTTGTATTTTTGTATTTGTTTAGGAACACGAGAGCCCAGTGTTGCCAACCCTAGGGATTTATCCCTATTTCTAGGGAATTTGAGTAACATGTGGGGATATAAGGATAATTTATCATAAATTAATTATTTCTAGGGATTTCTTGATTTTCCCTTAAATCAGCCATGGCGGAAATGTGAACGTGCTCCGAGTCACTGTGTTACCTACAACTGCATAGCACCTATTGAGGGAGGCGGACATCCGAAGGGGAAGTGAAGCAACTGTCTGACTTATTAACGGATTTTCATTTTCCTTACGTCAAGCACTTAAATATAATTTTATACAGTACAAGGCTACAAACTAATGTTTAGTACGTGTAACGAAGAAAGAAATGAACAATAAATGAACAATATCACAACCTAAAATTAACTGTCTTCAGAATGTCTCTGCGACAGAGTTTCAAAATCAGGAATGATGTCACTTACTGCCAGTCGTAGTTGATCACGAAGGTATTTATCTGTCAGTCGTGATCTTAATTTGATTTTTACTATTTTCATTGTCGAAAAAAAAACAGTTATATTACCGGTTCTTCTATATGGCTGTGAAACTTGGACTCTCACTCTGAGAGAGGAACATAGGTTAAGGGTGTTTGAGAATAAGGTGCTTAGGAAAATATTTGGGGCTAAGAGGGATGAAGTTACAGAACAATGGAGAAAGTTACACAACACAGAACTGCACGCATTGTATTCTTCACCTGACATAATTAGGAACTTGAAATCCAGACGTTTGAGATGGGCAGGGCATGTAGCACGTATGGGCGAATCCAGAAATGCATATAGAGTGTTAGTTGGGAGACCGGAGGAAAAAGACCTTTAGGGAGGCCGAGACGTAGATGGGAGGATAACATTAAAATGGATTTGAGGGAGGTGGGGTATGATGATAGAGACTGGCTTAATCTTAAACAGGATAGGGACCGATGGCGGGCTTATGTGAGGGCGGCAATGAACCTTCGGGTTCCTTAAAAGCCATTTGTAAGTAAGAAAATAAATTTTCACAAACGTAAGTTGTAGCGAACATGGCTTCAACAGAGCAAGCGAAAGAACGAAGCTTCGGATATTTATTTTTGGCAAAGATTTGAAAAGTTCAACATTTGTCAAGTCGTTACATCTAGCTTTCATTTAACATCACATTGTAAATATGTAGTTCAAATTGAAGATCTAACCGTATTATTCGTACATCTGCTGAAAAAATGATCGACGTACAGAAATGATTATGATGATGATGATGATGATGATGATGATGATGATGATGATGATGATGATGATGATGATGATGATAACAACAACAATAACAACACTTAATCTTTTAATGTTTCGTGAGTGACATGTAGTATAATTCTGTTTTATGTTATACAACCGTTTTCCTCGTAATACTTCTAAACAAATCATACATTTAATATTCTCATCATATTGGAGGTAGGAAGCAAGAGAAATGCATAGCTATCATTGTGAGCCACAATGTGCTCGTGAGTCACATTTTCGCCACGGCTGCCTTAAATACAGGGTTTATCAAATACGACGCAACCGCCTGCCAACATCTCCCACTGCACGTCTACCGCATACGCCTAGCACAGTTGGCGCGTCATTGCCCGGCTTGTCTCCCCTGAGTTGTATCTATAGTACGTCCGCTCAAATGAGAGCCACTTGCACCTACCTTGAGCGGGAGGCGTCACGTGTTCCAGTCTTGAAGCACGCGGCTGGTTGTTGGTACGCCAGCGCTGTTGACAGATCTAAGTCGGTGCTCCGAGAACAAGTTCATATAGTATTCGGTTTCAGAGGAGCCCGCAAATATAATACAGTTAGCTGAGAACGAGGCAGAAGACTGTAAATGTATATTGTGGCTTTTGTGTTCCATATAATATACTTGTAAATCAAAAATAAAATAGCTCCAACGTCAAATAAACTTCTCAATGCAATGCGTAATAAAACACACGAGTTTCCGTACCAAAGAAATACTTTCGCTATACTGGAGAATTAGCACGGTCGCTTTGAACCGTGCCGTTACGTTTACCACCAAATTTAAGTAAATACACAATGTCACCAACATAAGAACGTGACGTTGGTGTGTGGCGTAGTTGGCGGGAGGAATTTTTTCTCTCTCTGTCTACCTCCTTCGTTCTGAACATTATTGAGAGATAGCACCACTGTTAGCGACAATGTGTATTTGCGTAAATATTGCGAGTAAATTATGACGAGTGCCTTAGATGAGAGGCTCGGGACAGAAACAGTTTTGCTGTAGCGCATGCGCGGACCTCTCATGCAGTGGGAGCGTGATCCTTACTTGAATTTATTTTTGCGTGTACTTGCAGATTAAATGATTGAGATCCCTTCTTGCTCCGGTTACAGGCCTTGCATTTACGAAGGTTATGTTAGGTTAGGTTAGCTTAGCTTAGCTTAGATTAGCTTAGCTTAGCTTAGGTTAGGTTAGGTTAGCTTTGGTTAGGTTAGGTTAGATTAGCTTTGGTTAGGTTAGGTTAGGTTAGTTTTGGTTAGGTTAGCTTAGCTTTGGTTAGGTTAGGTTAGGTTAGGTTAGGTTAGGTTAGGTTAGGTTAGCTTTGGTTAGGTTAGGTTAGCTTTGGTTAGGTTAGCTTGATTTCATTCGTCCATGTAGTAGTTAAAATTATATAATATGACAGTTTTTGATTCGTAATATTGTTAATAAATAATAGGCCTATAATGTAAGTGGTGAATAATTTCATGGTCCCTAAATTTTTTTTCGTAAAAGGCTAGGTATTTTTCTATAGGCCAGGAATAAAACAGCAACGCTGTCATAATTACGTACTTTACGCTTTGGCGAACATTAACCGGAAATTTACTTTCCGTCATTTTAATGGTATTCCGTGAAACACGTCTTTTTTCCTGTTAATTTCCTTGTGATAACCTAGTTTATTATCTTATTACATCTTCATGTTCTCTTAATGCATTCAAAAAACCGCCGTTGTACTACATAAAACCTTGAACTTGACTAATGGAGTGAATTATTTAAGAATATAGTCGCGAATTTGACTACCACCATTTCGATTATATTTTGTTTGATGCGGCTCGGTACGGCCCGGTGACTAGTGGCCAGCGAGTAGAGTCGACTATCGATGTTGGTCTGCCGTGCGTATTATCCAGTTGTTCCAATACTTTAATGGAACTGTTACATTCAATGGAGTTTAAATATAAAATTCATGGATCTCAACCAGCAGCAATGGAATCATTACGAATATGGATGTGCCGGTCTTCGTATTTACGGAATACAGAGTAACAATAGATGTCATTAAAACGTGAAAATAACATTCCTTTGCCCTCGCCAGTCCCAACAACAAAGTTACATCTGCTACAAGAGATAAAACGTAGCCATTACAGAAAATAGATGTAGGGGAGAGTCGGGTAGTATCGGACATCGGGTAATATCGGACAGTGCGTTTCTTTCATCTACCACCATATGGTAGTACCTGAATGACATGGTTACGTTTCTCTACGGGACATCACAGAAATGTAACCATGTCAATCAGGTACTATCATCGTGTGGTAGATGAAAGAAACTCACTGTTCGATATTACCCGATGTCCGATACTACCCGACTCTCCCCTATGTAATTGACGAATTATCATCGAAATACGGCCATGTTGTACTACGAATTCATTGCCATAGAATTCATTTGGACGGAACTGAAGAGAAATGTCCGGTCAGAAATGGATTGGGAAACAAATCTGTTCAAGAAGTACGCGATTTGATAGTAAATGTGATGGATGACATTAATAATAAAAAGCATTGGGTAAAGTATATCGAACATGTAAAGACAAAAGAAAGTGATTATCGCTCCTTAGAAGCTAGCTTGTAATCTTCTGTAATTGACTCAGCGGACTCTGAATAGGAGGTGTTCGTGTTTTATTTCTGTATTTACAAGACGCACAAGAAGGTTCACTTCAGTCTTCAGAAGGGAGAGATGGCAACGCAGCGTTGTTTACATGGAACCTGCTCGGAGTCGCGTGCCTGCTTGCTCCCTGCGGTAAGTGTGTCCAATCGCACGTTCCAAGTCGCTCTCATTTGAGCGGACGTACTATAAACTAAGAAGTAATGTGACTAGATTAAGCTTGCCTTTACTTACAGAAGGTGCTCAAAATGACGTCCCCCTGCTGCTAGAGAAGACTGGCACTTTTTGAACACGTTATTAAATACTTGATGAATTTGGGCTGCTGAAATTGTTGAAATCACAATCACTGAAATTCTAAACGAGGCAACGATTTTCTCGGAATTCTTTCTCGTCTATTTTTTCCTCAGTTAAGAGGTTAGGTACAGCTCATAGCAGTAAAATTTTGTAAATATTCAACATTTTTTTCATCCATTACTGTATCCTCTACAATACTTATTTACTTACTTACTGGCTTTTAAGGAACCCGGAAGTTCATTGCCGCCCTCACATAAGCCCGCCATCGGTCCCTACCCTGAGCAAGATTATTCCAGTCTCTACCATCATATCCCACCTCCCTTAAATCCATTTTAATATTATCCTCCCATCTACGTCTCGGCCTCCCCAAAGGTCTTTTTCCCTCCGGCCTCCCAACTAACACTCTATATGCATTTCTGGATACGCACATACGTGCTACATGCCTTACCCATCTCAAACGTCTGGATTTAATGTTCCTAATTATGTCAGGTGAAGAATACAATGCGTGCAGCTCTGCGTTGTGTAACTTTCTCCATTCTCCTGTAACTTCATCCCTCTTAGCCCCATATATTTTCCTAAGAACCTTATTCTCAAACACCCTTAATCTCTATTCCTCTCTCAAAGTGACAGTCCAAGTTTCACAGCCATACAGAACAACCGGTAATATAACCGTTTTATAAATTCTAACGTTCAGATTTTTTGACAGCAGACTAGATGACAAAAGCTTCTCAACCGAATAATAACAGGCATTTCCCATATTTATTCTGCGTTTAATTTCCTCCTGAGTGTCATTTATATTTGTTACTGTTGCTCCGAGATAATTGAATTTTTACACCTCTTCGAAGGGTAAATCTCCTATTTGTATATTTCCATTTCGTACAGTATTCTGGTCACGAGACATGATCATATACTTTGTCTTTTGGGGATTTACTTCCAAACCTATCGCTTTACTTGCTTGAAGTAAAATTTCCGTGTTTTCCCTAATCGTATACAGACATACCTACAAACAAAAATTTTAAAATGCGATTTTCGGTCTCAAAACAGTTCGTTGTACATGCTAACACAAATTAGTTTTGTAGAAGCGAAAATTACCAGAAAATAAAGGCTACAGTTTTATTTTTAATATAGATTATAAGTTCTGTTAATAAATATTACTATTCAAACTTAAGGTGAAATTATTTTAAAAAAATTAGAGTCTAGGGAAAAAATAGGAGGTATTTTAGGGATTTTTAGTCTAAACAGGTTGGCTACACTGCGAGAGCCTCTGACATGAAAGAACTGTGTTGGGATGGGCGTAGTATTTGCTAACGAAGTTCCCAATACAAGTAATCATCTTCTCATATTGTAACAGAAACGAAACCAGGCTGATGTGATGTCACTGGGGCTTCGGTTTTATTGAACATTAAAGGCTCGGCGGGAACCATGTTTGCAGAGTGGAGTGTTGCTTTAATTAAAATGATAATGCATAGTCGCCAGCCAATGCATGAACTCATGAGCGAAAACAACATTTCGTATCAAAAAATTCAGTAGAATAGATATTGAGAATTAAGAGAGTGCATAAGCCGGCGCATTGAAACAAGTCTCCAAACAGAATGTACAATGCAAACAAGCGCGCAAATGAGCTTATACGCGCCATTTGCGAAGTCTCGTGTTTGTTATCTGCTCAAGGGGAAGATACAGTACGTTGCGATACAAGGGTGCTAACAACTAGAATTCCAATTTTTAATAATAATAATAATAATAATAATAATAATAATAATAATAATAATAATAATTTATTTAATCTGACAGGATTAAGGCCATAAGGCCTTCTCTTCCATCCAGATAGCACATATAAATACAAAAAAGAAATACAAACACTGATGAAAATGATACAAATTAAGTCAAAGCCCTATAGAGGGTCAACAGAGTCAAAAGTACATTATAGTGCTCTCATCGAGCTAATACAACAAAAAGAAAGAAAACAGATAGCAATGATGATATTGATAACTGACAATAATAACAATAATAATAAAAATAATAATAATAATAATAATAATAATAATAATAGCAATAATAATAATAATAAATACATTACATATTAATTGTCAATTTTACAACAGCATAGTTACAATATTTACTATATGTCATGGGTTAAGGTGAAGTTGCGAAACCTGACATGTATTCAACAAACAATTCCACGAACTAGAATCTGATTTTTTAATTTAAATTTGAATTTTGATATTGTCCGACAGTCTCTGACGTGGTCAGGAGAGAATTCCAGAGGCGTGGAATAGATATGCTGAAAGATGATGAGTAGAAGGATGTTCTGTGCAGAGGAATAGAGAGAAGGTACATGTTCTGGGTTCGAGGTAGTGAAAGGTAAACAAAACGAGATGCTAGGTAAGAGGGTGTGGAGGTGTGGATGATTTTAAATAGTGACAAGAGAGAGTTGAAGAATCTTCTTTCTTTAAGTGGACTCCAAGACAACAATTCTAGTGACGGTGTTACATGATCGAATTTTCTAACGTTACAAACGAAACGAACGCAGATATAGTGAACACGCTGTAGTCTATGGGCAAGATCAGTATTTAGATTCGTGAATAAAGAATCGCAATAATCGAAGTGGGGCATCACTAAAGTTTGGATCAGGTTCTTTTTAAGGCTGAGAGGTAAAACATTGGTTAAGTGTTTGAGGGATTGAATTATGGAAAAAGTTTTCTTACATATGTAGGTCACTTGACTTTGAAAATTTAAATTTGAATCTATATATACGCCTAAATTTTTTTACTGTCTTACTATATGTAATTGTAGTATTATTTATTTTTGTATTTGATACAGTGGCTAGATCTATTTTGTTTAATGCTCGTTGGTGGCCCATTATTATAGCTTGTGATTTGTCTGGGTTTAGTCTGAGTCCAAATTTTTGCGCCCATTGAGCTACAGATGCTAGATCTTCATTAATTCTGGTCACAGAGTCATTGATTGTACAAGTTCGGGAATGAATGTAAAGTTGTAAGTCGTCAGCGTATAGGTGGTGTTTTGAATATTTTAAGATCTTTGTTACGTCGTTTATATAAAGCGTAAAAAGTAATGGCCCAAGAACCGAGCCCTGAGGGATTCCGGCCTTGACGGTACGCCAATTGGAAGAATGACCACCGGCTGATACACATTGTTGGCGTTCGCGAAGGTAGGAATCGAACCAAGCAACGGCACTGTTAGAAAGATTGTAGTTTTTAGTTTGCATAAAAGGAGATCCGTGTCAACTGTGTCGAAAGCTTTGCTGAAGTCTAGTAATGTCAGTAGTGTTAATTCTCCTCTGTCGCTGGCTTCTCGAGACCCTTAAGAATGAACTACAATCAGCAAAAGATCTCTAGAGGAGAATAAAGACGTATATGTAGTATTTCCAGGCCTAGAAAAGGCGTTTGACAGAGTTGATTGGAATAAAGTGATGAAGAGGAAAGAGAGGAGGCTGTTTAGTGACCTTTATATGAAACAAGTCCACACCTGTGGAGTAACGGTCAGCGCGTCTGGCCGCGAAACTAGGTGGCCCGGGTTCAATTCCCGGTCGGGGCAAGTTACCTGGTTGAGGTTTTTTCCGGGGTTTTCCCTCAACCCAATATGAGCAAATGCTGGGTAACTTTCGGTGCTGGACCCCGGACTCATTTCACCGGCATTATCACCTTCATCTCATTCAGACGCTAAATAACCTAAGATGTTGATAAATCGTCGTAAAATAACCTACTAAAAAAATGAAACAACGAGTCAAAGTCAGGATAGAAGAAATGTCAGAAGGAAGCGAAATAGAGAGAGGAGTACGACAAGAATGCCCTTTATCACCTACCCTTTTCTACAAATACTTGAAGGATTTAATGAAGAACTGTTTTCAGAACATTGGAGGAGTGATAGTAAGAGGAAGAAGAATAAAGCGCATCAAATTTGCTGATGATATGGCGTTGTTAGCGGAAGAGGAGATGATACTAAGGGATATGCTACTGGAGCTAAATGACAGCTGTAAGAAGTATGGGATCAAGATAAATGCAAACAAGACGAAGACCATGGTCATAGGAATAAAAGTGAAGAAAGTCATTTTGTGGGTTGATTTCCGATAAGTTGAAATTTATATTAAATTATAATTGTGTAGTTTCAGTCAACAACTTATCAATCTATATTAATACAGAATTAATTTTGTGTTATATTTCATAGCAGAGTTTTATTTCCAAAAATAATATTTTCGATTTATTTAAAAAGTCATCTTCAGGTGGAGAACACAATAAATGGCACACTGAACACAGGTGATATACAGTGAGAGAACATTTGTGCGTATAACAAAATTGAACATGTATAAAAAAATTATAAAATATATGTAAATACTAGAGTGGTTCTACACAAGTCATTTTGGCATGCAATAAATAACATTTAATAAAACTTTTAATATGTTAAAATTAGTCTTATAATGATAACCACACTTTGAGTCTATAAATACTTATTATATATAACTAATTTAGGTCATATTGTATGCACATAATTTGAAATTTAAAAGTTTAAAATTACAGTAATTACCCACTAGTGATACTGTGTTCAGATAAGAAAAGTCATTAAAGAGATACAAGCATTGACATTCTATGTGTGTTTGGTTTTCAATCACTCGTAGCGATGAGTTGCAATAGACATAGTATTTAAATATGCTGACATAATTTACATTGGTCATCCACTTCACAGTTCTACCAACCTGTGCATTCTTTATGAAATATAATGTATTTATTCACACTGCAAATGGGTATATACCCGGTGCCAGTGGTAACTAATTACACTCAATAATGACAATAATAAACACAACTAATAAAAAGGAGAGTGAATAATAAATTAATAATAATACTAATAATAATAATAGTAATAATAATAATAATAATAACAACAACAAGGAGCATCCAAAATTAATCGAGCGGGCTAGCGGCGTGGTACAGGGGAGGTCCGGGGTTCGATCCCAGAGCCCAGCAATCCTAACTGAGGTTTTTCATGGTTTCCTCAGTTATTTCCAGGCAAATTCCGGGATTGTACCTCTTGAAAGTCCGGCCATGGACGGCGATCCTTCCATTAATCCTTTCATATGTGTGAGTGAATCTAATTTGTAACTTAACACTAAGTTCGAACTGAAACCCACGAATATATGTTCACACCTGCACAAGTACCTTTCAGCACTACACTCATTTCGCTGACAACTCACTCACTGCACTGGAACTACGACACATTTCACTGATACTATCCTGATTCCACTAACACTTCAAAAACATTTCACTGTTCAAATACTTTGCACTTCACTTACACAAAACACTTCACTGACACAACTCCCACTTCTTCGCTGGTACAACACTTGAAATAAAATATCAATTACACCCTTTAAATAGTGTGTATAATGTACTACTGTCTTCATATAAAAATGAAATGAATTAGTAGCAATTAAGTATTACGGTATACACTGACAAAAACAATAAACAACTATTGTTATTAGACATTTTATTTTTGTTGCACTACCCTCAAGAGTTCATCCCAATTTATTTTTACTTTTTCACATGATAGATGAAATGAGAGGAAAATGGAGAGCATTGATGGAATAATAGAAGAAAATAGGAGTAGTCTACACCGAGGAAAATCCTCTATACCGTCTGATATTCCCACTACATATTTCATTATGACCTCACAGGGAATCGAACTCAAAACGCTTGCACGGAAAAACATCATGTTAGCACTTGAACCACAGATGCGATTTACCTAGACTGCTTGGTAACTCAAGACAGTAGCTTCAACCAGCTTTGAATTTGTGACAATCCTTGTTTACATCAGGATGCTTCGGTTTGCTTTGCGAAATTTAAGCCATGTCTGGAGCTGTATTCTTGCGATCGGAGCTCAATAGTACGAAGGAGTGGGCTCGCAGAGTTAATGATTGCCAGTGACGCAATCAAGCAAGTAATGAAACTGTAATAGTCGAGTTTCCCGCGGCGCTCATTGCAATCGCCGCGACAATCCAAATCCTTGTCGAGAACGTCTCACGACGAAACCAGCCAACGCACTAAAATATTACCTTAAATCTGTACATTCCTTACTGTTAGCACTAGGGACGAATGTGTTTCTAATATCTCTCTAAACATGTTGAGACACAAATCACATCTTCATCTGTTTTCTGTTAGTCTAAGTTTTAAAAAAAAAGAACACTTGTCATCCATTACGATCTTCATTGCACTTGCTTATTGTCCTAAATCTTTAAAGGGCAAGGGAAAAGTTCAGAACAGATAAAACAAAATTTTGTTAAACTAGCGCACAGTTAATTCTGGTGATTTCGGAAGTAAAAATCCGCCATTACACTACCCTATTACACACCAGTCATGACAACATCACAAAAAAAAATCACTACCATTTGCACAGCGATTAAAAATCCTACACAGATTCGCAGTATATGCCAGGTATAAGAACAGACTAACCTAACCTAAGCTGTCATATATTCGTATATGCCAGGCATAAGAACAGCCTAACCTAACCTAACATGTCACATATTCGTATATACCAGGCATATGAACAGACTAACCTAACCTAACCTGTCACATATTCGTATATGCCAGGCATAAGAACAGGCTAACTTAACCTGTCACGTATTCGTATATGCCAGGCATAAGAACAGCCTAACATAACCTAACCTGTCACACATTCGTATATGCCAGGCGCAAGAACAGCCTAACCTAACCTAAGCTGTCACATATTCAGCTATGCCAGGCATAAGAACAGCCTAACATAACCTAAGCTGTCACATATTCAGCTATGCCAGGCATAAGAACAGCCTAAGCTAACCTAACCTCTCACACATTCCTATATGCCAGGCATAAGAACAGCCTAACATAACCTAACCTGTCACACATTCGTATATGCCAGGCGTAAGAACAGCCTAACCTAACCTAACCTCTCACACATTCGTATATGCCAGGCATAAGAACAACCTAACCTAACCTAAGCTGTCACATATTCGTATATGCCAGGCATAAGAACAGCCTAACCTAACCTAACCTCTCACACATTAGTATATGCCAGGCATAAGAACAGCCTAACATAACCTAACCTGTCACATATTCGTATATTCAAGGCATACGAACAGCCTAACCTGACCTAACCTCTCACACATTCTTATATGCCAGGCATAAGAACAGCCTAACATAACCTAACCTCTCACATATTCGTATATTCCAGGCATAAGAACAGCCTAACCTAATCTAACATCTCACCATTCGTTTATGCCAGGCATAACAACAGCCTGGCATAACCTAAAATGTCACATATTCGTATATGCCAGGCATAAGAACAGCCTAAGTGACCTAACATGTCACATACTCGTATATGCCAGGCATAAGAATAGCCTAACTGACCTAACGTGTCACATATTCGTATATGCCAGGCATAAAAACAGCCTAACCTAACCTCTCACACATTCGTATATGCCAGGCATAAGAACAACCTAACCTAACCTAAGCTGTCACATATTCGTATATGCCAATCATACGAACAGCCTAACCTAACCTAAGCTGTCACATATTCATATATGCCAGGCTACGAACAACTAACATAACCTAACCTAACCTAACCAGCTGTCATATATTCGTATATGCCAGGTATAAGAACAGCCTAACCTAACCTAAGCTGTCATATATTCGTGTATGCCAGGCATAAGCCTAACCTAACCTAACATGTCACATATTCGTATATGCCAGGCATATGAACAGACTAACCTAACCTAACCTGTGTCATATTCCAGGCTTAAGAACAGCCTAACTTAACTAACATGCCAGTATTCCATATGCCAGCATAATAACAGCCTAACCTAAACTAACCTCACATATACGTATATGCCAGGCATACGAACAGCCTAACCTAACCTAACCTAACCTAAGCTGTCATATATTCGTATATGCCAGGCATAAGAACAGCCCTAACCTAACCTAAGCTGTCACATATTCGTATATGCCAGGCATAAGAACAGCCTAACCTAACCTAACATATGAACAGCCTAACCTAAACACATATCTCGTATATGCCAGGCATAAGAACAGCCTAACCATAACCTAAGCTGTCACATATATTCGTATATGCCAGGCTAAACTAACATGTCACAATTCGTATATTCCAGCATGAACAACCTAACCTAACCTAAGCTGTCACATATTCGTATATGCCAGGCATAAGAACAGCCTAACCTAACCTAACCTGTCACATATTCGTATATGCCAGGCATAAGAACAGCCTAACCTAACCTAACCTCACATATATTCTATATATGCCAGGCATAAGAACAAGAACAGCCTAACTAACCTAACATGTCACATATTCGTATATGCCAGGCATAAGAACAGCCTAACCTAACCTAAGCTGTCACATATATGCCAGGCATAAGAACAGCCTAACCTAACCTCTCAACCTAACATGTCACATATTCGTATATGCCAGGCATAAGAACAGCCTAACCTAACCTAACCTAACTAAGCTGTCACATATTCGTATATGCCAGGCATAAGAACAGCCTAACCTAACTAACCTGTCACATATTCGTATATGCCAGGCATAAGAACAGCCTAATGCCAGGCATAAAGCCTAACTAAGCTGTCACATATTCGTATATGCCAGGCATAAGAACAGCCTAACAGGCTAACCTAACCTAACCTAACCTAACCTAAGCTGTCATATATTCGTATATGCCAGGCATAAGAACAGCCTAACCTAACCTAACCTAACATGTCACATATTCGTATATGCCAGGCATAAGAACAGCCTAACCTAAACTAACAGGCTGTCACATATTCGTATATGCCAGGCATAATAACAGCCTAACCTAAACACATATACGTATATGCCAGGCTACGAACAGCCTAACCTAACCTAACCTAACCTAAGCTGTCATATATTCGTATATGCCAGGTATAAGAACAGCCTAACCTAACCTAAGCTGTCATATATTCATGCCAGGCATAAGAACAGCCTAACCTAACCTAACCTGTCACATATTCGTATATGCCAGGCATAAGAACAGCCTAACCTAACCTAAGCTGTCACATATTCGTATATGCCAGGCATAAGAACAGCCTAACCTAAACTAACCTGTCACATATTCGTATATGCCAGGCATAAGAACAGCCTAACCTAAACTAAACATATTCGTATAAGGCATAAGAACAGCCTAACCTAACCTAACCTCTCATATATATGCCAGGCATAAGAACAGCCTAACCTAACCTAATCGCATATTCGTATATGCCAGGCATAAGAACAGTCACATATTCGTACCTACGAACAACCTAACCTAACCTAAGCTGGCACATATTCAGGAATAATAACATATTAACCTGTCATATATTCGTATATGCCAGGCATAAGAACAGCCTAACCTAAACTAACCTGTCACATATTCGTATATGCCAGGCATAAGAACAGCCTAACCTAAACTAACCTGTCACATATTCGTATATGCCAGGCATAAGAACAGCCTAACCTAACCTAACCTGTCACATATTCGTATATGCCAGGCATAAGAACAGCCTAACCTAAACTAACCTCTCACACATTCGTATATGCCAGGCATAAGAACAGCCTAACCTAAACTGACATGTCACATATTCGTATATGCCAGGCATAAGAACAGCCTAACCTAACCTAACCTGTCATATATTCGTATATGTCAGGCATAAGAACAGCTCAACCTAAACTAACCTCTCACATATTCGTATATGCCAGGCATAAGAACAGCCTAACCTAACCTAACCTAACCTATCAAGCATTCGTATATGCCAGGCATAAGAACAGCCTAACCTAAACTAAGCTGTCACATATTCGTATATGTCAGGCATAAGAACAGCCTAACCTAAACTAACCTCTCACATATTCGTATATGCCAGGCATAAGAACAGCCTAACCTAACCTAACATGTCACATATTCGTATATGCCAGGCATAAGAACAGCATAACCTAAACTAACCTCTCACATATTCGTATATGCCAGCCATAAGAACAGCCTTACCTAACCTAACATGTCACATATTCGTATATGCCAGGCATAAAAACAGCCTAACTTAACCTAACTCGTCACATATTCGTATATGCCAGGCATAAGAACAGCCTAACCTAAACTAACCTCTCACATATTCGTATATGCCAGGCATAAGAACAGCCTAACCTAACCTAACATGTCACATATTCGTATATGCCAGGCATAAGAACAGCATAACCTAAACTAACCTGTCACATATTCGTATATGCCAGGCATAAGAACAGCCTAACCTAACCTAACCTCTCACATATTCGTATATGCCAGGCATAAGAACAACCTAATCTAACCTAACCCGTCACATATTCGTACATTAGCCTGCAAATTAATCCGAACACGACATATTTTTACATTTTCTGTCATTGTTGGCCTCACAGCTGCTCATACCGCTTTAATTGACATCTGTAGTACTTGTAATTCCATTGTTTAAGGTCTGTCATTATTTTTTATAACATGTGACATTTTGCCTGTAGTTTTGTACTTACAAGCATTTCTGTTGTGTTGAAGACTTAATACTGCAATCCTGTGTACATTCTGTCGTCTTCACAAATGGATACAACTCCACGAAAACGGTCTAAAATTATAACATTAGCAGAGCATTCTTCTATGGCACAGAGGCAAATTGCTGCAGAATGTCACATCGGTTTGGCTACTGTTAATTCGATCATAAAACGATACAGGGAGACTGGATCATCACACCCCAGAAAAAAGGAAACTGTGGCCGGAAAAGGAAGACTTCACCTGCTGATGATCATTTAATTGTCAGGAAAAGTAAATTAAATCCTAGACTAACTGCTGTCGACTTATCCCGCGAGTTAATGGCTACTACTGGGGTGAATATTCACGTCACAACAGTGCGGCGTAGGTTTTTGGAAGCTGGACGAAGGGCTCCTAAGCCTATTAAGAAGCAACTGCTAACCCCTGTTATGTGCAAAAGACGCTCAATGTGGGCAAAATTACATCAACACTGGACAGTGAATGACTGGAAGAATTAACTTTTTTCCGATGAGTCTCAATTTCGAGGTCCACGGCCACCGTGTTTCTTACGTACGGAAAGGATTCGAAAAAGTAACAGCAGCTCATCTCCAAGAAGCACCCAAATACCCACCTAAAGAAATGTTTTGGGGTTGTTTTACACATGAAGGGCCTGGAGCATTATTACCTATCATGGGAATAATGAATTCTGACAAATATATTCACTTATTGGAAACCAGAATCGTACCCCGGCTGCAAAAATCATTTCCGGATGTCAGAGGTGTGTTCCAACAAGATCTGGCACCATGCCATACGTCTCGAAAACTACAGAATTCTTCAACAAGAAGAATATTCAGGTACTCCCCTGGTCAGGCAACTCACCCGACATCAACCCCATTGAGAACTTGTGGTCAATTTGCAAAAGAAGAATGCAAAAAATGGATTGTTCTACAAAGGAGAAGATGATTTCTGCTTTCATTCGTGTATGGTTTCGGGATGAAGAAATTAAGAATATTTGTAGGAAATTAGTGGAATCCATGCCAGATCGTCTCAGAGCTGTTATTAGGAACAAGGGAGGCCACATAGATTACTGAGGTATGTCTTAGATCCTTTTTTTTTATCCCGTTTGAGTGTTTTTGCATAAGTAATTACGTTGTACGGATTAATTTGCACACTACTGCATATGCCAGGCATAAGAACAGCCTAACCTAATCTAAACTGTCACATATTCGTATATGCCAGGCATAACAGCCTAACCTAACCTAACCTAACCCGTCCCATATTCGTATATGCCAGGCATAAGAACAGCCTAACCTAACCTAACCTATCAAACATTCGTATATGCCAGGCATAAGAACAGCCTAACCTAACCTAACCTGTCACATATTCGTATATGCCAGGCATAAGAACAGCCTAACCTAACCTAACCTGTCACATATTCGTATATGCCAGGCATAAGAACAGCCTAACCTAACCTAACCTCTCACACATTCGTATATGCCAGGTATAAGAACAGCCTAACCTAACCTAACCTCTCACACATTCGTATATGCCAGGCATAAGAACAGCCTAACATAACCTAACCTCTCACACATTCGTATATGCCAGGCATAAGAACAGCCTAACATAACCTAACCTCTCACATATTCGTATATGCCAGGCATAAGAACAGCCTAACCTAACCTAACCTCTCACACATTCGTATATGCCAGGCATAAGAACAGCCTAACCTAATCTAACCTCTCACCATTCGTATATGCCAGGCATAAGAACAGCCTAACATAACCTAACCTGTCACATATTCGTATATGCCAGGCATAAGAACAGCCTAACCTAACCTAACCTCTCACACATTCGTATATGCCAGGCATAAGAACAGCCTAACCTAACCTAACCTCTCACACATTCGTATATGCCAGGCATAAGAACAGCCTAACCTAACCTAACCTCTCACACATTCGTATATGCCAGGCATAAGAACAGCCTAACATAACGTAACCTGTCACATATTCGTATATGCCAGGCATAAGAACAGCCTAACATAACCTAACCTGTCACATATTCGTATATGCCAGGCATAAGAACAGCCTAACCTAACCTAACCTCTCACACATTCGTATATGCCAGGCATAAGAACAGCCTAACCTAACCTAACCTCTCACACATTCGTATATGCCAGGCATAAGAACAGCCTAACCTAACCTAACCTCTCACACATTCGTATATGCCAGGCATAAGAACAGCCTAACATAACCTAACCTGTCACATATTCGTATATGCCAGGCATAAGAACAGCCTAACCTAACCTAACCTAACCTAACCTCTCACACATTCGTATATGCCAGGCATAAGAACAGCCTAACATAACCTAACCTCTCACACATTCGTATATGCCGGGCATAAGAACAGCCTAACATAACCTAACCTGTCACAGATTCGTATTTGCAAGACATAGCAAATGTGTTTGAATAGGCACTTCAGGCACTAAAACTATGAAATAGATAGCTACTATAGGCCTAAATAAGCATTTTATGATACTATAAAATTCTTGGAACTTTTATGGTTTTCCATGAAACATGTACATATATTTTTTTAATAAATGCTTAAGGAAGAAAATAGGCAATTACCCTACAATTCCAAGACTAGTGATTATAATGAAGTCATGAACAGCTGTCGTGTGGATACCATGTCATGAGACTCTCATCGTCCGTCTCATATCAGAAAGTCAGGAATATTAGATAAATCTAGCTATAATTAAAAAGAAATCTCACAGTTCGCGAGAGGGAAGGAAGTAGCAAACGGAGACTCTGGCAGGTTATTCTTAGAACCAATAACCGCAATTAATTCTTCAACGTCGTCATGGAAACGGTGGGTATTCCAAGTACCACATGGACACAATTTCGAAGTAGTTACTTGTGTGGTTTTGTACTGTCGTTTAGAGTTCTCTCAGAGTTTACATGTGTTTTCGTCACAACAGTGTTTAAGTGATTTGCAGTAAAAGTTTAAACCTAATTAGGGAATCGTTGTGAGGAAAGACTTGGCTACGTGTGGGTGACTGAGACAGATGACAACTCTATCACCTAACGTGTTAAAACAAAGGAATCTCTCTTACCGCACAAACTGCAGAAATACAAGCAAGGAAAATTGCCACTTCAATTCTATTATTACTTACAAATGACTTTCAAAGAACCCGCAGGTTCATTGCCGTCCTCACATAGCCCGCCATCGGTCCCGATTAATCCAGTCCCTACCATCATATCCCACCTCCCTCAAATCCATTTTAATATTATCCTCCCATCTACATTTCGATCGCTCCAAATGACATTTTCGCTCCGGCCTCCCAACTAACACTCTATATGCATTTCTGGATTCTCCCATACGTGCTACATGCCCTGCCCATCTCGAACGTCTGGATTTAATGTTCCTAATTATGTCAGGTGAAGAATACAATGCGTGCAGTTCTATTGTGTGTAACTTTCTTCATTCTCCTGTAACTTCATCCCTCTTAGCCCCAAATATTTTCCTAAGCACCTTATTCTCAAACAGCCTTAATCTATTTTCCTCTCTCAAAGTGAGGGTCCAAGTTTCACAGCCATACAGAACAACCGGTAATATAACTGTTTTATAAATTCTAACTTTCAGATTTTTTGACAGCAGACTGGATGACAAAAGCTTCTCAACCGAATAATAACAGGCATTTCTCATATTTATTATGCGTTTAATTTCCTCCCGAGTGTCATATATACTTACTACTGTTGCTCCATTATTATTATTATTATTATTATTATTATTATTATTATTATTATTATTATTATTATTATTTGTTTATTGTTGCCATAATTATAAAGGAATTGAGTCGGCCTGAGTAGCATATTTGGTATAGCGCTGGCCTTCTGTGCTCGAGGTTGCGGGTTCGATCCCGACCCAGGTCGATAGCATTTAAGTGTGCTTATGTCAGTAGAAACGTAATTTCCAATTTTTTTTCGAGCGTGCCATATTTTATTAGACTCATCTCAAAGCCGACTGGCTAGTTCCTAAATTGAGACAACTCATCCTGCCTGTGGGTTTCCTAAAGCGTAAGACAAATGTCTGAATGAGTCCTAAAAGAAAAGGGCCACGGACGTACATTCCTCCCCCGACACATATTTCGGCAGTTCACAAATTAAAGCCTTCTGAAATCGGAGTCTTGACAAGTTGCCGTCGCGGCCCTGTAAGGCCCGGGTGGCGTGGGTCATGTAAATTTACCTAGAAGGGAGAGGTTAAACTGAGAGAAAGAAAGAAAGAAAGAAATAAAGAAAGAAAGAAATAAAGAAAGAAAGAAATAAAGAAAGAAAGAAAGAAAGAAAGACATGTTGCCTTCGGTAATTTAAGTGCCCCCCTCATGTTACGTTACGTTTGAGCGGCAAAGCTGCTCAGCTTTCACTGTTGAACCTTGACCTTTGACCATAGCAGAAACCACGTGGCGATGATGATGGTGATGATGATCCAGAAAATGAAAGTATATGTTTTTATTAGGCTGCACATTAAATGATTTCATCTAAATTTATTTATTTACTTATTTATTTACTTATTTATTCATCTATTTATTTATCTATTTATTTATTTATCTATTTATTTATGTATCTATTTATTTATCTATTTATTTATCTATCTATTTATTTATCTATTTATCTATCTATCTATTTATTTATTTATCTATTTATTTACCTAATTATCTATTTATTTATTTATCTATTTATTTATTTATCTATTTATTTATTTATCTATTTATTTATTTATCTATTTATTTATCAATTTATTGATTTATTTATGTATTTATTTACTTATTTATTTATTTTTATTTATTTATTTATCTATTTATTTTTCGTCTATTAATCCATTTATCTATCTATCTATCTATCTATCTGTCTGTCTGTCTGTCTATCTGTCTGTCTGTCTGTCTGTCTGTCTGTCTATATATCTATCCATTTATCTATTTATCTATTTATCCATTTATTTATTTATCCATTTATTTATTTATCTATGTGTATGTTTATCTATTTATCTATTTATCCATTTATCTATTTATCCATTTATTTATTTATCTATTTATTTATTTATCTAGTTATCTATCTATTTATTTGTTTATTCGTTCATTTATCTATTTATTTAATTAATTATTTATTTATTTACTTATTTATTTATTTAATTATTTACTTATTTAATTATTTATTCATTTATTTATTCATTTAATTACTTATTTATTTATTTATTTATTTATTTATTTATTTATTTATTTATTTATTTATTTATTTATTTATTTATTTATTTATTCATTTATTTATTTATCCTGGTTCAAGAAAATGAACTGAAAGGCAATACCATTCACAACATAAATTAAGTTATACGTAGTAATGAAGGGACTCGACTGAACGGTTAATCGAAAAAAATCGGAGAATCCGCAAGTAAAAAGTTTTCATAAATTAATCAATAATTTCGTAATTTCCTCCGTGGTCTTGTATTTAATATGCTAGCAGTCTTACTAATAAAATCTCTATATACAGACGTTTAACTGTCTTATACTTATACAATGAGTAGCTCGTTTATAAGTCGTGTGTAAATTCCTTACTAATAATCACTACATACGTCGTGTATAACAGTATGACTGTTACACATCTACGTCATAGTTTCGTCATTACTTCGTTACGAAAATTAATAGAATATCTGAGGTTCTCTATTGCATCCGGTAGAGCGCTGTAGTGTGGCGTGTTAAATATCGATAGTACAACTGGCTCTAATCGATTACCACATTACATTTTGGTCAAAGAGTACAAGCTACAGCAATATTATTCTAATAATTCTATGATCTTTGGTTTGTTCTTCTGTGGTTACAAGGTAACCATCGTCATAAAATGACAGTCGATACGAACAGCTGTTAGAGGGCGGCCATTTTTTCTCTATATACAACGCTTAAACAAGGGGTTTCGTGTATATAACTACTGCAAAGCAATTCCCATTGTATAGTTACAGCCTGTTTATACGTCCATAGCTTATTCACGGTTTATTAGTAACGTTTTCTGTCTCAACTCTGCACAAGTCTCGTATAAAAACTATACACGGTTTATTAGTAAGACTGTAGGTGTTTTAATTTACTTACTTACTTACAAATGGCTTTTAAGGAACCCGAAGGTTCATTGCCGCCCTCACATAAGCCCGCCAGTGGTCCCTATCCTGTGCAAGATTAATCCAGTCTCTATCATCATACCCCATCTCCCTCAAATCCATTTTAATATTATCCTCCCATCTACGTCTCGGCCTCCCTAAAGGTCTTTTTCCTCCGGTCTCCCAACTAACACTCTATATGCATTTCTGAATTCGCTCATACGTGCTACATGCCCTGCCCATCTCAAACGTCTGGATTTTTATTCTTTTAAAATGACTTTTAATTTTAATCTCATTATCATTATAGTATATTTTAGTTTTTGAACTCCTAATGTCTGCCTAACTTCCCTGGCCATTGCTATCCTCCTTTTGACTTCTTAGCAGCAGCTCATGTTACTGCTTACAGTACACCCCAAGTATTTGATGCTGTCCACTTGCTCTACTGCTCGTTTAATATTCGCACGTTTATGTTCTTTCTTTTTTCTTCCGACAACCATGGTCTTCGTCTTGTTTGCATTTATACTCCTCCCTTACTTATTTTACTGTAATGAAGTAATTTCAGAGGTCCGGTATTTTCCACCTATGATCACCATGGAGATATTAAAATGTAAGTGCTTAAACTAAGCAACATTGGAGGAAGCCAGGGAAATGCGAGTTGGCTCCATTTCTTACTCGCTAAGAGCGAGAATCCAGAAGTAACGAATTCTAACGACTCTATCTACTTTTAACTCAATTACGTAGACGCGCTTGTATAGCTACCTGCATGGTGGTAATGTTCCTGCCGCCACACTGTCAAGGGGAGAGTCAGACGAACAGGGAAGTCAGAAAGAAAACTTTTCCATTCTAGTTCTCTTGAATAATGCCTCCCGTTACCAAGAAAACTGCATGGGATTGCGAAATAAACTTGGCTTTAATTTGATTCCTGCCTTTGTTTAGTGCCTCCAATGTCGGTCGCCCGTCCGTCAGCGATGCTGACAGTAATGGTCTGTCGAATGGCTCCACTGTGGATAGAACTGCTGTGATTTAACACTGAGAAATTGCCAGTCTGGCGCACCGTTAGCAGAAGCTTCTGAAACTAAAGTCTCGAGTTCAAATCTCGAGTGTGAGTGGAGTTTGTGATGAATAAGGAGCGGATTCCTATGTAATTAAATATTCTTTTTGCGTGTGATAAAACACAATTAACAAATCTAGTCTTTCAGGTGAAGCTCCCTGTAAAGCAGATTTGAATAATTTCAAGGGAAAAATTGTTCCGGGGCCGGGTATCGATCCCGGGACCTCTGGTTGAACGTACCAGCACTCTCCCAACTGAGCTACCCGGGAACTCCACCCGACACCGTCTCAACTTTTCCCTTTATATCCACACAACTCGCGTGGGCTAACGAAACGCCAGAGACCCACATCGAGTGCACACAAACTCTGTGTGACTTGGAATTGTGGTTTTCTGTTTCTGGGAGCTTCACCTGAAAGACTAGATTTGCATAATATATACGTCACTGTGTACGTTAACAGAAAATCACAATTCCAAGTCACACAGAGTTTGTGTGCACTCGATGTGGGTTTCTGGCGTTTCGTTAGCCCACGCGAGTTGTGTGGATATAAAGGGAAAAGTTGAGACGGTGTCGGGTGAAGTTCCCGGGTAGCTCAGTTGGGAGAGCGCTGGTACGTTCAACCAGAGGTCCCGGGATCGATACCCGGCCCCGAAACAATTTTTCCCTTGAAATTATTCACAATTAACAAAGTTAACAATTCCGAATATGAAGTTTCAAGTTTAAAGCCCAAATTGTATTTCACATAAAAACATATATTTTCACAAAAAAAATGTGTAAATACAGTGAAACCTCTCCTTACGGACACCCCCAAGATACGGACACTCCTCATATACGGACAGATTTTTATGTCCCAACTGAAATAATATAGAATTTAACTCTCGTTTACGGACACTCTCAGACACGGACAAGGACAGCTGTTTCACAGTCCTAAAGCTTGCTTTACCTCCTGACTGCGGACAGAACTTCGATTTCAAAATCTAATATGTTACAAAAATGGTAAATTTAGTTTTGAGAACTGTACACAAATTCTTTAACATGAAAGAAAACAATAAGGGTCTCGTAGGGTACCCCTTGTTAGCTGGAAGCGGGTGGATAAACAAAATCATAAAATTTAACTTGTCTGATGGATCCAAGGTTTCCGCCATCATGAAATTATATTCGACACATAATTGGGTTAATAGGATTATTCTCTTCACTTCAATAGCTGTACTGTTTCAAGAGACATGGCACCTGAACGTAAAAATTAATTTAAAAACTGTAAATTACAGTACTGCATAACTGTAGACCTAGAACAAAATTGCATGGCACAGTACTGTATTTTCCTTTTTCGGTCTTATCTACTGTAGTTCAAAGCTGCAAAGAATTTACTGTAGTACGTAGACTGTATTTAGAATTAAACTACAGTAATACATTTCATTTAAAGCATGAAGTGATACATAATGCATATTATAAATTTACTGTTAGATTGGGGAGCCTCCCTCCCAATAAAGGACACCTCCCAGATGCGGACAGATTGTTACGTTCCTTTGATGTCCGTAAATGAGAGGTTTCACTTTACATATTTTCAGGAAATCTATTATAAACACATAAATCTTGGAGTTCTTTTACATAATTTTTTTTACAAGAACTTTTAAAAATTTTAAAGCTAAATAAATTATGTAACTCAGAAGTACGTTATCTTTTTAAGAATTCTTGGTTGCTTCGTGTTTCTAAGCGCTGTGTGGTGTATCCGTGATCCATTTTTGTAATAGTATCGCCTCAAGTTCTGAGAACTGCTAGGCAGCATATCAGTGTTATTATTAGAGAATAAATTAACATGGACAAGGAGGAGAGATCTTGCAACACATAATTAGGAATGTTTATTGTTGCTGAAGATGATTTCATTCCACGCTTTGTTTGTGAAACACAACAGATAAGAGCTCGGGTATGAACATTATTTAATTTAAACAAATCTCTCGCCTCTCGCTCATGTCTATCAAGTAAGGCAATACGTCTTGTTGTGATTCCCTGTTATCGGCTTCGTTAATCGATATCCTTCAAGATATACTGAAAGATGGTTGTTTAAAAAACGATTTGGCTTTCCTATTAGCAAATCTAAGCTTTTTGTGTGACACCATAAAAGAAACTCGAAACATCCAAAAACCTGTTGTCTGAAACAGGGAGGTGCGTGCCGTGGAAATTAAACTAGACTCGCTACCAGGTTCAGAAGTACAAGTACTAAGGGACAAATTCCAGAATGTGTTTGGGAAAACAGTGGATATAAAAAAATGTGTAAAGTTGCTCAAGTATTGGAGGATGTGCCTGTAGGTGAAATTGACGGTGTATGTGTTTGTGACATCCCTCTCTTTAAATATGCACGTCTGACGTCCTGTGATGTGGAAAGATCGTTTTCACGGTATAAGTCGTTCAGAGATAATCGGCATGCATTTGTGATGGAGAATTTGGAGATGACCTTTGTTGTTCACTGTAATTCTCGGCCAACTACTAGCACTCAAGTGTGGTTGGTGAGTACCTAGTAACATTTTTGTCGAAGCTAAGTAAGGTATTTTTGTCATATTTAATATATATATATATATATATATATATATATTATTTTAGCAAATATTTTCGTACTCTTAGCACATAAAAAATAAATATATTTAAATTTTTTAGCACATAAAAATCCGCTCCCTAGTGATGAACAAAAATGATGCATTTTTCTACCTTCTCCGTGACCTCAGAGTAAAGGTTGGTTCACAATAAACCGGAAACGAGAACGAGAACGGAAAAATTGTTAAAATGAATATATTTAAATGTGAGCATTCATAATTAACGAGAAGCTTTCCAGAGCCCGGGAACGTTTCAACTTTGACGTTCTCGTCTCCGATCACAGCCTACTAGATTCATTCTGTTGTCATCATAAAGCTATTTGGTCATCGTATATTTTGTAGCAAGGAAGCCTTTACATTATTTCTTCTTCATCCATTGCTTGTAACTAATGCAGAAATTTAGTGGAATTACTTTCAATATACAATAATAATATAATAATAATAATAATAATAATAATAATAATAATAATAATTTATTTAATCTGGTAGAGCTACGGCCTCTTGGAGCAACAGTAACAAATATAAATGACACTCGGGAGGAAATTAAACGCAGAATAAATATGGGAAATGCGTGTTATTATTCGGTTGAGAAGCTCTTATCATCCAGTCTGCTGTCCAAAAATCTGAAAGTTAGAATTTATAAAACAGTTATATTACCGGTTCTTCTGTATGGTTGTGAAACTTGGACTCTCACTCTGAGAGAGGAACATAGGTTAAGGGTGTTTGAGAATAAGGTGCTTAGGAAAATATTTGGGGCTAAGCGGGATGAAGTTAGAGGAGAATGGAGAAAGTTACACAACACAGAACTGCACGCATTGTATTCTTCACCTAACATAATTAGGAACTTAAAATCCAGACGTTTGAGATGGGCAGGGCATGTAGCACGTATGGGCGAATCCAGAAATGCATATAGAGTGTTAGTTGGGAGACCGGAGGAAAAAGACCTTTAGGGAGGCCGAGACGTAGATGGGAGGATAATATTAAAATGGATTTGAGGGAGGTGGGGTGTGATGATAGAGACTGGATTAATCTTGCACAAGGATAGGGACCGATGGCGGGCTTATGTGAGGGCGGCAATGAATCTTCGGGTTCCTTAAAAGCCATTTCTAAGTAAGTAAGTAAGAGCTACTGCCAGTAGACCTTCTCTTCCGCCCAGCCAGACTTTAATTCTAATAGAATACAATTGGTTACATAGTTATTACATTAATATCTAGACCATAAAACAACATGAAAGTAAATAATGAAAGTTGGATAAGTAATGTTAGTGTGACAATAATAAACATTGGTAAGAAATAGTGATGATGATGATAATAATAATAATAATAATAATAATAATAATAATAATAATAATGAGATAATTTGAATATTTATTCTGTGAGATATATATATGTGTATATATATATATATATATATATATATATATATATATATATAACCATTAAACATTAAACATTGAGAAACCTGAAAAGCTATTAGGCCTATTGTTAGCAAGAATTGTTAGAAAACTATTTCGTTAGCCTATTCTTAAATTGGTTTGATGTCTGACAGTCCCTGACATTACTCGGTAGGGAATTCCAAAGTCGAGGAACAGCCACAGTGAAAGAAGATGAATATGAGGATGTTCGGTGGGATGGAATGGATAATATTGAGGAGTGTTGTGATCGTGTGTCTAGGTTATGATGGGTGGATAAATTTTGAAAACGAGACGCAAGATAGACAGGAGTGGAGAAATGCAATATGTGAAAGGGAAGGGAAAGACTGTGGTTGTACTACATGTATATGTAACCTGAGTATCATGTTAATTGAATTCTTTAATATTCAGTGCCATGAATTTTGAAGTTTGTTAACCTGTGTTTATGTTGGCAGGCTTGTACTCATGAGAAAACGCCATCGGTCAATTGTACACAAATAACATCAGAATGCGTAATATCGCCTTGGAATTGTGATTTTTATCATCATCATCATCATCATCATCATCATCATCGTCCTGTCAAGTACTAGACTGTAGCGAGCTTGAAACACTTGGACACGTGCTTGGACAATGCCCCAAAGGCGAGCTGCTGATCAATGCTAGACATCATCGTGTACGACATGCTTTGGCGACATCGTTAAAAACTTTAAATTGGGAAATTCATGAGGAAGTACATTGTGTATCATCAGATGGTCTTTTAGACGGGCAGACATTATTTCTATCAACGGACGCTTAAAACGGGCTCTTGTTCTTGACCCTACTATCCGTTTCGAAAGAAACCTAAATCAGGCCACCGAGGTTGATATTGAGAAGAAGTCCATATATGAACCTCGTCTGCCGTATCTTTCTCAAAAGTACAACGTCCCTCTTAAACAATGGTCCGTCATTGGTTTGCTGTTTGACAGTAGAGGTTCAATCACAAAATTCACGTGGAATTATCTTAAGGAACTTCACATTCCTTTTGATTCTGTAATGTCTATTCTGATAAATATTATCAAGGATTGTCTTCAAATATTACATTATCATCTCTATTTCAATTAATCAACTTATATTTGCCTTCAACAATTAACTTTCTTTTTTCTTTAATGTATCACATCACATTATTGTACATGTTTATTATATTCAGAACCCTTGTGGTCACTCAAATTCTTTGAGCTGATGTCTATAATTTAGAAATTTATTACGGCCTGAAAAAGCGATTTTCTTGCCATCTTTTCATAGGCCGACCAAGTGACCGTTTCCCATTTGGACGATACTTCATTATTGCCTAAGGGATCCTGGATGAAACCATTCTTGAGACGTGTTCCTTCCAGTTTAACTGATATCTGGAGATGTAGTCCAGTATTGATGACACATTAAGTTCTTGTAGGATATCTTCATTTTTCTTTCGATCTCATTTAGTGTAGCCAGCTGTTCGGCGCATGAATCTGATCTCGCAAGCTGCTTTCATCTCTTGTCCTTATAGTCCACGCTTCACTCCCATAACATAAGACTGGTCGAGCTGTTATTTGATAAAGACGAGTACGAGTTGATTTTTGTACTGATGAAGGTTTTAAAACTCTATTAATGATGCCCATTGATTTGTTGAATTTTATAATTTTCTCTGATAAATCCAAATTTTCAACAAAAGAAAGTTTATGTCCTAAATAATTAAATTCATTAACTCTTTCCATAATTGTGTTATTTAAACAAATTTTGCTTGGTATTGGCCATTATTTTTGTTTTGTTAATGCATATTTCCTTTGAATATTTTTGAGCTATTAAATTTAAATTGTGTACTGACCATTGCAGATCATCTTCAGATGTTGCTAGTAAAACAAGATCATCTGCAAACGTTATTACATCTACAGACGTGGACAAATTATTAGCAAAATGGAAGATTTCTGTTACATATTTTTACAAAATATGATTCTTCAGTTTAAACTACAGTTGACATTCTTGCGTATTTCGAAATTATTAGCAAAATTGAAGATTTGTACTGCATATTTTTTACAAAATTTGACTTCAATTTGGACTGCATTTGATATTTTTGCATATTTACAAATTATTAGCAAAACTGAAGATTTTTATTATATATATTTTTACAAAATTTGACTTTTCAATTTGGACTAGAGTTTATATTTTGGATATTTCCAAATTATTAGCAAAACTGAAGATTTTAATTTTATATTTTTACAAAATTTGACTCTTCAATTTAAACTACAGTTGACATTTTTGCATATTTCTATCTACTGTAATGATAGAAATATGCAAAATTATCAACTGTAGTCTAAATTGAAAAGTTAAATTTTGTAAACAGAATTATCATAAAAATCGTCAATTTTGTTAATAATTTGTCCACGTCTGTAATTTTAAATTTCAGTTAATAGTGATATATCCGTGTTTTCTTTCTCTAAAATCTTTCACAATGGCATTCTTATAAACGTTAAAAAGCAAAGAGAGAGGCCACAGCCTTGTCTGACCCCTGAGTTTATTTCCGTCCAATGAGTTATTTTTTCTTTTATTTTTACTGCAATAAGGTTTGATTTATAAAGGTTATAAATATTATATATGATCTGCTTTGGGAACTGATCCTTTGTCAAAATTTCGAATAACAAACTTCTGTTCACTTTATCAAATGCTTTTATAAAATCAATAAATGCCAAATGTGTTTCTATATTAATTCTCGATGCTTCTCAACCAAAATTTGCATTGTAAAATATCCATCACAGCATGATCTGCACTTCCTGTGATTTTTATCTATTTATAAATTTCAAACTGCACTTCCTAGTAGATATGGTCAGGAAAATTCAGTAATGAATTATAATAAATCCGAGAGTAACTTGTCTTACCAAAGTAATAATCTGGGAAGTTTAAAAATACAGGAGAGGACATAGTAGAGTCTCTTACAAGGAGAGGACACGCTCTGTATATCACCGAACGAAATAAGATTGTGTGGGATGAAAGTACAAGACGTACTGTTTAAAGTCATACCTGGTATGGGTGGCCAATGACCCCTCGTTTTGGAAATATTGGCTATTGTTTGTGACTTACTTCCGTTAGGTGCCTAATAGGGAAGTCGTGGACTGTGTAAAAGCGTAGCTCATATGGTTGGGTCCTGACTTGCTATTCAGGGAACCTGAGTTCGAATCTTAACTGGTCCTATATTTTTTTTTCTTTTAATAATGATTAATATTGTGATCACAGTAATCTATTTACATATATCATATTTCTCAATGTATTGAACGCTTCATCATGTTTTAAACAAATTACTAATTAACTAACATTGTATTGTAAAGGATAAACAAGGAAATATTGCTCATGTAGGCAGGTCACTGGTGTCTGTTCTGTTTCTATTCCACTTCATTGTGTCCCGATTCATTATGAAAAATGTCATAAAAGCACACAAAACATACATATTTCCTGCACCATGCACAGCAAATGAAAGAAGGTTGTCCACAGTCACACACATTTCTCCGCACTTCTACTGCGAAACAGACATCTTTCACATTCACAAACACTTCTCGTTCGTTTATTAATTTTGATGCATACAAGCATATTTCAACATGGCTTTGCATATAGGAGCTGACAACTGAAAGTGAATTAAGGAGTGAATTTTGAGGGCATCGTCCCTTGAAGCAATTTGTCGTCCAGCTTGTAAAAGGAAAGAGCTATTTTGCAAATATTTGATAAAAATCTTCACCTGTCTAAAAAGGCATAATCCAGTACATTTGGGTGAAATCACTTTAAGGTTGCACGTTACTTCATTTTCTTCATTTGTAAATATTTCATCATTCAAAGAAGGATTTACCTGCCCTTCCCATGAGTCCAGAATTAGAAGAAATGGCTGTTCTTTCACATATGTCTTTATTACTTTCTCCAAGTATTGCTTATGGAGTTGAGATGTCAGCTTTCCTGATGAAGAACGTGTTACACATATGTTTCGAAATTTAGAAGTGAGTTCATCTACTTGACGTTGCACCCTTTGGTCAAATTGTCCTTTTGGTCCTAATAATAATAATAATAATAATAATAATAATAATAATAATAATAATAATAACAATAATAATAATAATAATATCAAGTTTAAAAATGAGAAGGCATTAGGATTCGAACTGGAGTTGCGTGAATGACAACTCAGCATCCAACCATAAGAGCTACGCCGTTACACAGTCTAATGTTTCCTATTAGGCACCTAACGGAAGTATGTCACAAACAATAGCCAATATTTCCAAAACGAGGGGTCATTGGCCACCCAGCGAATAGGGATTATAAAGAATGGACACTTCGCGTCGGTACCTTTGATGTAGCCGGACTGATTTCAATGACCTTCAAGCCAGCTAAAGCGGGAGATTCTGCTTTCTCCCTAGAGTTGGCGCTGACATCACACCAGCTAGCAGTCGACACAGCGGAAATATAACACATACAATTAATACATCTAGGTACATTATGTACTCAAATAAAATAAATTGGATCAGTAAAATAATAAATCTGTCATTGACTGTAATGTTTAGACTCTATAGAGTTCCTTTATAATGAGAGTTGAGACGTTGACCCCTACAACAATTAAAATATGTAATGATTTGATAGCGCTGAAAATGGAAAAACAAAACTCTTATGAGAAGTAAAACCATATACCTATGTTATATTATATACAAATATTAAACGAATTTGATACATAATTTTATAATGTATTATATTATTTTATAATATAATTTATTATATTTGAAATATAAAAAATTATTATTACAACTAGATCGTCACTGAGAAATACACGTAAGGAAAAGCTGTTAACTTGAATTTATTTGAAGCAAAGCATTACTGGATTATGCAATAAGGTAGGCGATGTTTGAATCCTGTGTCTCAACTCTATTCTCAATTATTATCTTAGCCTATGCTCGATTACACTAACCTCTAGCGCTTGAAAGTAGAACTAAACGCTGGCGCACAGAGAAACAAAATAGGAAAATTCGCTCAGTGTCCATTCTTTGTAATCCCTATTCGCTGGGCCACCTATACCAGGTATGATTTTAAACAGTACGTCTTGTACTTTCATCTCACACAATCTTATTTAATTCGGTGATATACAGAGCGTGTCCTCTCTTTGTTAGAGTTAACTGGTTTCGAACCCGTGACTTATAAAAAATTTTACGACTTTCGAACTTCCCAATAATTAATGAAATACATTTTCTTTGTAGGCTATATGTACTCTGGTCGGACGTCTAAGAAAACACTTAGTGTAGCTGCCTGTACTTAGTTGCGGCCCTGTAATAAAACACTGGCTGTGGGCTGGATAGACATCAGGTGTGTGATTAGCCTCTTTTTATACGAAATGGAGAAGTTTCTCTTCAGGGGAGGATTTCGTTACGAAAGTACGATAACAGGCAGAACTTTTCCTGAAGTTTCGTTGAGAGGCCATTTCAGTTTCTTTGGCTGCCAACTAAGATTGTATGAGCGTTTTGGAAGCATTTCATGGTGAGAGGAATTTAAAACTTTTACTTGGATGAGATTCAACGCTCCGTGGAGAGTGTATCGGGTTCCTACGCCCTCAGCTATGTTTATAAAAAGGATAAGATGCGAGTGTTTTCATTAGATTCCTCTCTCGCTCTTTATGAAAATAAACTAAGCGAAATATCTAATGGATCACATTCTGGAATAAAAATATGCATCGAGGATTCACAAAAGTTCTTACAATAATCCGCTGCCATTCAGACGGTATCCAATTCGTATTGTTCGCTACGTTATTGTAACAGAAACTTCATAAAGTCGCAACGTGATTTCCTGTAGCGAATAATTTTCATTTTCACAATCATCTTTATACAGTTCAGTTTTCCGCCTGAATATTCAGTGAGCTACTTTCAATCATAGAAATGAAACTGATATATAATAGTAAAAAAACCTTCGAATCTTCGTACAAATTGGAAACAATATTATTTTTGCAGACGATAGATTCCTCGTATTATACAGTGCGTTCCATTTAAACCTTGACCAATTTATTATTATTATTATTATTATTATTATTACTATTATTATTATTATTATTATTATTATTATTATTATTATTATTACTACTAATTGACTTATTCATAGCTTCTTTAATTCCGTTCATTAGACACACTTAAATCTTACAACAAACTGTATTCATTTATTCTGATTCCTGTATAGATGCTGCACATAACCATAGAGGATTTCCTCTAATTTCCTGTCCCTTTTTCAATGCAATAATCACAAGCAGACTTTGGTATCCCACTGGTGTGCTGGAACTTAACATCTTCAAAGTTTCGAAACTTATTTTCGGTACAAATTTACACTCGTGCCAAAAAGATAGCTTTACAAGTGTGTATCATACAATGTTTTTTTTTTTTTTTTACGATAGCACAAATTTACATTAAATAAATAGGTACTTCAAGTTGGAGAGATTATAAGGTCATGATTTCACGGCCGTCTAAACTCAGAACTACTAATGAATAGAGTAAGGGAGGGTATTGTCGGATACCATTTTGATGTTTCAAAATAAAGGTAATTAAAAAAGTTAGAACTGGAATTACTTAGTATTATAATAACCTCTTGGGATTCCTGCAGATTGTACATAAGTATTAGGTAATTTACATAATATGTATTTGCTGTATAACTTTGAAAGACAAAACAGAAATAATATCATCACTGACAGAATGGGAAGCTAATGTCGGATACATTAGACATTATTATGTAGGAGGTATGATAATGCATTTAAAATAATATATTGCATATCAGAAACTATTACAATAGTGTTCTGTTTAGCCAACTGATATGCAAGCCTTTTAACATCATTTCTGGTTCATCCAAAATATTTTCTCTCCATCATTAACACATAGTCTCTTCAAGTGAAGCTGGGAGTATTGGTTTTCGTCCAAGTTTCGATTTAACGGCTTTGGTGGGCTCAGAGTTGGACCGTACATAATCAAATAATGTTGATCGAGGTACACTGAATCTTGTGGAAGCAGCAAGATAGCCCATTCTTTTCTCCCTTACTGCGACAATGGCATTTACCATATCTTCAGACTTCCATTTTCTTTAGACTGAATCTCTTTTTTCTTTTACTTTAGGCATCTAAAAATATCAGAAGAAGAAACAATTCGTTACTTCATTATATTCTATTAATTAGAAAATTAATTACTTACATTAATTAAAAATGCCCATGAGTAAAAATGTAGTGGTTTGTTATAGAAAACATATAAATGGGTTTAAGGCAGCTTTTATGTAGCGAGCAGCATTGAAAGACAGCCGACAATGTCCTCGGCTAGTATCCGACATTGCCCTCGGCTAGTATCCGACATTGCCCTCAGCTAGTATCCGACATTGGCCGACTCTTCACAAACAGTAAAACAAGCCAGCTGCATGAGAATTAAGAAGCCTTATCTATGGTATATCAAACAGTGCATACCATGTTGTGTAAATATAAGAATAACTTGTAACGAATAAATCACATTACTTACCCTCAAAAAGTTTTTTTTTTTTTTTTTTTTTTTTTTTTTTTTTTTTTTTGCAGACAAGTTGAAAACACGTTATTCACACAAAGTGAAGCACTCAACAGAGTAATGGCTATTCATGCAGATGTTCGTCTACTTGTATAGAACGTAATGCATTATTTTCACATCAGATTGCACCATTCGATGGAAAAGAAATATGTTATCCGAGATTATCCGACATTAACAGACCTATCCGACAATCCCCTCCCTTACTCTAAGTATCCATGGAATTACAGCCTGTTTTATTCATTATCACGTCTAAATCGGCCATATGATTAATCAACAAAGCGGTTAGAAAAAGTTGAAAGCTACATCTTTTTGGAATGAATATTATAGATGTAACTTCAGAATAACACGGGCTAAAATGTTAATATGGATGTTAAATTTTTTAGCTCGTTATTTAACGAAGCTCTATCAACTACTAGGTTATTTAGTATAGATATAATTGCTGATAGCGATAGTATTTGGCGAGATAAGGCCGGGGATTCCAAATAAATTACCTGACATTTGCCTTACGGTTGAGTAAAAACTCCATAAAAACCCAACCAAGTAATCAGCCGAAGCGGGAATCGAACCCGCTCCCGAGCGCAACTCGGGACCGACAGATCTGCTCCTTAGCCTACTGAGCTATGTCAGTGGCTGTTAAATTTGTTACTTATTTGTATTACGTGTAATATTTACGTCATGAAAGATCGAGATAATAGGCTACATCAATTTCTTATTGAATCAGTTTTGTACATTGAATATTGCATTTTCTTTGGAAGTGCGTAAAGTGATTACTTACTTTTTACGCACTAGTGTTTTAAAGGTTTACTTTACGCATTGCCGTAGAAAACAGTTTTTTTATTCACCTGAAAATTTACAGGTACGATATATCACTTCTTAGCCATCGATACACTTCTCAAAATATTCACTTAGAAATCATAAACGAGAAGCACAAATTATGTTTTATGTACAGAAAGACAGACATTTCTTAAGTCATTAAGAAATGGTATTCTACCCATGTACATCAAGTGAGACTACAGCTAAAAACTAACAACGACTCGATAAAGTGGTAACCGTTGTTATGGCAACTGACAATACCTCTGAAAAGTTTTATGAGCAAAGGGAGTACGAAGGCAAAGTTTAGAAATGAGGTTACAATACCCGGAGCTGTAGTCTATTAGCTCCAAGCTGGAGACTGTCTCCGCTCACAAGTGGTTCAATCAACGTCACAAAGGGAGATGCGAGATTGTGTGCAGCGCCACCAGGTTCGCTCAAGAACAGATCCATTACCCTCTCTCGTTATCGATCTCAAGTATCCAAATTAACTAACTCAGTAATTATCATTTCAATGCACAAGTAGTGGCCATCCCATTTAGTGAGCCTAATTTAGATATAGTCCTCTGCTGGGGCTCAAGTTCCGTCAACGGCCCGGGTTCGATTTCGACAGGAAAGTATAAACCTACTGTATCTTCCTTAAACTACATAACGGATACTGTAACTTTTTCTGTGACTGCCGTGAATGTGACAAAATTCCTTTACTATTTATTACTTACTAGCCGTACCCGTGCGCTCCTCTGCACCTGTTAGAAATAAATATAAAGTAATTACATAATTAAAATAGGACGTTTGATCCAGGGAACAACTTTTACAACAGCGCAAGATAATCTGCTTCGCTCATTACCCAATTTATTTACCACCATTATAGGCTCGTTGCATAATGTACTATTCCTCAAGGAGAAGATCTTGCAACGGAAAAACATATATAAAAAGTTAGTATATTTTGAGTAAAAATAATTTTTAATAGTTATAATATGCTACAAGTTAGTAAAGGTGCTGTATCTTAACGTTTTCTTGGAAATTAGTTACAGCTCGTGCATTATGCGCCTGTTTCCATGACTACGTAGACATTCAAAACCCGTGCGTCTTTTATTTTTAATACGTAGCAGCATATTAAATTGAGATGCTGACGTTTATAATAAAATTTTCATAAGTCGAGATAACTGTCTTTCAAGTTGTATTGTGTACAGCGACACCGCAGATAAAACTGCCGTGTAATGAAGTCGTCGGCAGCGTTATGAGATTCTACTCACATTTTATGGACGCTGGGATTGGAGCATAAACTTGAAAATGGGATTTAATCACGCTGATATTCAGTAAATGAAAAGCGAGCTGTAGCCATGGTATTCTTAAGCAGGTGGCAGCTATCTGCAAAGGAATATGACGTTTATGCAGAAGTGGCTGTCCGGAAAAAATAAAGAAGGGAAGGATCGTGGCTAAGGTTTGTCTTTACAATGAAGAAATGATCTTGGGAAATTTAGATTTCTTCCTGGATTATGCCTTTTTACTTTGCTATTATAAGAAACATAAAAATGGGAGATTTATCTTTCGAAGAAGTGGAAAAATTCAAATATCTTAGAGCAACAGTAACAAATATAAATTACACTCGGGAGGAAATTAAACGCAGAATAAATATGGGAAATGCCTGTTATTATTCGCTTGAGAAGCTTTTATCATCCAGACTGTTGTCAAAAAATCTGAAAGTTAGCATTTATAAAACAGTTATATTACCGGTTGTTCTGTATGGCTGTGAAACTTGGACTTTCACTTTGAGAGAGGAACATAGGTTAAGGGTGTTTGAGAATAAGGTTCTTAGGAAAATATTTGGGGCTAAGAGGGATGAAGTTACAGGAGAATGGAGAATGTTACACAACGCAGAACTGCAAGCATTATATTCTTCACCTGACATAATTAGGAACATTAAATCCAGACGTTTGAGATGGGCAGGGTATAATAATAATAATAATAATAATAATAATATTATTATTATTATTATTATTATTATTATTATTATTATTATTATTATTATTATTATTATTTATTATTTTAGCTGGCAGAGTTAAGGCCGTAAGGCCTTCTCTTCCACTCAACCAGCAAAAAGAGTAAATACATATGCATGATTTAGGTGAGAGTTACATGTATACAAGAGTTATATACGAATTAAACAACAAAATACTATGAACTATTAATTAAACACTGAAATAAACTGTGTAGCAGAATTAAGCTAAAATACATAGAATGTTAATATATTTCAAATAATATTAAATAATAGAAAGAGATTTTATGAGACAATTTTGAAAATACAGCACTATCAGGATGATGTCTAAAAGAAAGAAGTAACAATGTAGTCAGTGATAGTTAAATCAGTATGATTGGAGTGAAATGCTAATAAGGTTATCTTTTAGGCTGTTCTTAAAGGTGCTTATTGTCTTGCAGCCCCTAATACTTTGTGACAAGGAATTCCATTGACGCCAGGTGGATACTGCAAAAGATGATGAATAACAAGATGTTCTATGAAGAGGTATACTTAGCGTGCCACAGATAAGTGATCTGGTATTTACGTCGTGGTTAGAGTATAGATAAGAGAAACGAGACGAAAGGTAATTTGGTGTTAAGGTGTGCAGAATTCGAAAGAGTAAAGACAAAGAGTGTAAAGTTCTGCGTTCTTTAAGTCGGAGCCACGAAAGACTTGCGAAGGACGGTGATATGTGATCATATCGTCGGATGTTGCACACATATCTGACGCACATATTCTGAGCTCGCTGTAACTTCACTGACAGTTCAGAACTTAGGTCACTTAACAAAACGTCACAATAATCGAAGTGCGGCATTACTAGGGTTTGTAGGTATGTAGCACGTATGGGCGAATCCAGAAATGCATATAGAGTGTTAGTTGGGAGACTGGAGGAAAAAAGACCTTTGAGGAGGCCGAAACGTAGATGGGAAGATAATATTAAAATGGATTTGAGGGAGGTGGGATGTGATGATAGAGACTGGATTAATCTTGCTCGGGATAAAGACCAATGGTGGGCTTATGTGAGGGCGGCAATGAACCTCCGGGTTCCTTAAAAGCCAGTAAGTAAGGAAGTAAGTAAGTATGCGAAGGAGATTAATAAGCGAGTAAATGCTGTATTTGTTTTCCGGAAAGGGGCAGTCGTTTCAAAAGAAGTGAAATATTAATAAATAATAATATTATAGTCCTTGATACGTGTTGTAATCAGATTAAAATTAAACATCCTCAAGTGTTCTTTAAGTGTTTCTTTAGTATTCCTCCAAAGGCAGCTTATACTGCTGACCACTTGTCGATTGATGTAAACGCCCGTTTGAAATCAAAGCCCTGTGGCCTGCAGTGGAGTACCTACATGTTAATTCGGCTGAAGGTACAGTACGGCACACGGCAAAGCACAAAGTGCCAATTTGTGCACCAAGCAGCTTACGAGACCGACCAGGTCTGCCAGATATTCTCAGTCATTGGTTTGTTCTGTAATATGGCGGACATTTCCATCACCCCTTACACCACATGAGTTCAAAATGAAATATTGCTTCTGCCCTTTACAAGTTACTTCCATGCCTAATACATTAACTTTAATATTTTCCTTTCCCTTTTCACTGTTGCTATAATTACTATTTATTGAAGTTCTTATAAACTAAGTTTTTCTTACGTATTTGCCGTCTTTGATTTATATTTATACTGTATTTGCCCTCTAACGTTAATGTCAGTGAATTACAGTATAGCCTATTCCTCAACTAACTTATCTATCTCATACATTTCATTCATCTTAGTTCACATATTCATCTAACTTACCTAACTAACCCATCTCATCTAACGCACTTGTCTTACACCATCTATCTTATTCCATCGAAGTCATCTGTCTTACATGGTATTCCGAATCTCACCGGTGAGCAATTCGATGGCATCACGGTGTTCCTAATTCCACCGATGACGTCATTGATGCTCCACCGGTGTCGCACCGGTGCCATCAACTTGCAGAGGTGGTGGCAGTCTCCATCAGCCCCCATCAGTGAATCTGATTGGTTCTTGTATAGGGCGGAAATTAGCAGACGAATAACATCGTGCACTGTTGTGTCATGGCGGTGTGTTCTGCTGTATTGTTTGTAATGAGCACAATGTAAAAACAATATGTTAATGGCTTGTGAGCGAACATGTCAACGGACCAGTTATTACTACCGGTTCAAGAAATAAATTGTTTAAGCTACCTTTTCTTTGAACGAGATGGCAATACGAAAATTTCGCAAAATTTTGCTAGCGTAGCACAGACAAAAACTTGTACAGTCGCCATGACAGCCATAGATCCTTCCAGCATTTTTGTTCCTTATTTCGCTGCAACGTGACGTCATTGATGCCACCGGACTGGTGTGATTCGGAATACGCTGTTATTTAACCCAACTTATCTACCTTATGTAATCCAACTCATCTGTCTTATACCATCCGACTCGTCTGTCTTGTCATATTCAACCCATATCTTTTATCTCATTCAATTTACCTATTCCTTCTCATCTAACTCATCTCCATTACCTCACTAATTTCTCTTATATCGTCTAACTTATTTATCTTACCTCAATCCTCTCATCTTACTCATTTCAATCATCTCATCCAATTAACTTTGCCTCATTTAACTTTTCTCCTTTACTTAATTCATATCTATTATATAATTTAACTCATCTTACTTGTCTAATCTCTCTTATCTCATCTAACTCATCTCTCTTATCTCGTGTAACTAATTTCTCTGGTCTCATCAAAATAATTCCTCTTATCTCGTCTAACATTTTTTTTATCTCATCTAACTAATCTCTTTTATCTCACCTACGTAACTAATCTATCTTATCTCTTCTAACATTTCATTCTCATCTAACTAATCTCTTTTGTCTCATCTGAGTAATCTCTCTTATTTCATCTAACTATTCTATCTTATTTAATCCCACTAAGCTCTCTTATTTCATCTGACTAATCCCTCTTATTTCACCTAACTAACCTCTCTTGGAGAGTGTTAGAGAAGGTCTTATGGCCTTAAATATACCATATTAAATAAAACTTTTATTATTTTTTTCATCTCATCTCTTTTATCTCATCTAACTAATCTCTCTTATCTCTTCTAACAGTTCTTATCTCATCTAACTAATCACTTTAATCTCATTTAACTATTCTATCTTATTTAATCCCACTAATCTTTCTTATTTCATCTAACTAATCTCTCTTATTTCATGTGACTAATCTCTCTTATTAAATTACACCTAACTAATCTCTCTTATAGTGTGTTAGAGAAGGTCCTATGGCCTTAAATATACCATATTAAATAAAAAACTATTATTATTATTATTATTATTATTATTATTATTATTATTATTATTATTATTATTATTATTATTATTATTTCGTCTAACTTCTTTATCGATCATATTCCAGCAGAATTAATACAAGAGGGTGGGAGTGCATTATATAGCGAAATTTATAAACTTGTACTTGCTATTTGGGAAAAGGAAATTGTACCAGAACAATGGAAGGAGTCCATAATTGTACCTATTTTTAAAAAGGGGGACAAAACCATCTGTGGTAACTTTCGAGGAATATCACTTTTGTTGACGTCGTACAAAATTTTGTCCAATATTCTTTTGAGAAGATTAACTCCGTATGTAGATGAAATTATTGGGGATCATCAGTGCGGTTTTCGGCGTAATAGATCGACTATTGATCAGATTTTTGTATTCGACAGATAATGGAGAAAAAATGGGAGTATAAGGGTACAGTACATCAGTTATTCATAGATTTCAAAAAGGCGTATGACTCGGTTAAGAGGGAAGTATTATATGATATTCTTATTGAATTTGGTATTCCCAAGAAACTAGTTCGATTAATTAAAATGTGTCTCAGTGAAACATACAGCAGAGTCCGTATAGGTCAGTTTCTATCTGATGCTTTTCCAGTTCACTGCGGGCTAAAGCAGGGAGATGCACTATCACCTTTACTTTTTAACTTCGCTCTAGAATATGCCATTAGGAAAGTTCAGGATAACAGGCAGGGTTTGGAATTGAACGGGTTACATCAGCTTCTTGTCTATGCGGATGACGTGAATATGTTAGGAGAAAATACACAAACGATTAGGAAAACACGGAAATTTTACTTGAAGCAAGTAGAGCGATCGGTTTGGAAGTAAATCCCGAAAAGACAAAGTATATGATTATGTCTCGTGACCAGAATATTGTACGAAATGGAAATATAAAAATTGGAGATTTATCCTTCGAAGAGGTGGAAAAATTCAAATATCTGGGAGCAACAGTAACAAATATAAATGACACTCGGGAGGAAATTAAACGCAGAATAAATATGGGAAATGCGTGTTATTATTCGGTTGAGAAGCTCTTATCATCCAGTCTGCTGTCCAAAAATCTGAAAGTTAGAATTTGTAAAACAGTTATATTACCGGTTGTTCTGTATGGTTGTGAAACTTGGACTCTCACTCTGAGAGAGGAATATAGGTTCAGGGTGTTTGAGAATAAGGTGCTTAGGAAAATATTTGGGGCTAAGCGGGATGAAGTTACAGGAGAATGGAGAAAGTTACACAACACAGAACTGCACGCATTGTATTCTTCACCTGACATAATTAGGAACATTAAATCCAGACGTTTGAGATGGGCAGGGCATGTAGCACGTATGGGCGAATCCAGAAATGCATATAGAGTGTTAGTTGGGAGACCGGAGGTAAAAAGACCTTTAGGGAGGCCGAGACGTAGATGGGAGGATAATATTAAAATGGATTTGAGGGAGGTGGGGTATGATGATAGAGACTGGATTAATCTTGCACAGGATAGGGACCACTGGCGGGCTTATGTGAGGGCGGCAATGAACCTTCGGGTTCCTTAAAAGCCATTTGTAAGTAAGTAACTAATCTCTTTTATTTCATCTAACTAATCTCTCTTATCTCTTCTAATATTTCTTATCTCATCTAACTAATCTCTTTTATCTCATCTGAGTAATCTCTCTTATCTCGTCTGAAATTTCTTATCTCATCTAACCTTTCTCTCTTATCTCATTTGAATAAGCTTTCTTTTCTCGTGTACCTAATCTCTCTTATCTCATCTGAGTAATCTCTCTTATCTCGTATAACTATTCTATCTTATTTAATTCCACTAATCTTTCTCATTTCATCTAACTAATTTGTCTTATTTGACCTAACTAATCTCTCTTGGATTTTATTAGAGACGGTCTTATGGCCTTGCATGTAGCATATTAAATAAAACCATTATTATTAATGTTATTATTATTATTATTATTATTATTATTATTATTATTATTATTATTTCATCTAACTAATCTCTTTTATTTCATATAACGGATCCCTGTTATTTGACCTAATCTCTCTTATTTCGTCTAATCTTTCTTATCTCGTCTAACTAATGTCTCTTACGTCATCTAACTTATCCTCTTAACTCATGTAACTCACTTATTTTATCTTATTTAGCTATTTTCTCTTATCTTATTCATCTGTAATGTAATCTAACTAATTTTCCTCATCTGTCTCTTCTCACATTGCCATCTAACTTACCCCTTCTCTGATCTAACTCATCTCTCTTACCACATATAACTCGCCTATCTAATCTAGCTTTGGCGTTTGTATAATTCCTTTTTTATTTTCATTCTTTTTTATCTTTTTTCATCACGCTTGTTCCTCCTCTTACTGATTTTCTATTTGACCGATTTTGTTTTAAATTTATTTACCTTGTCGTTCTTCCAACGCATTATAATAACTTCTAAAACCCTCGATGAATCGCCCACCGTACAACTTCAATTGAGAGGTGCTATTTACATATAACCACAATAGTAATAGCTACAAGTTAATTATTTCTCTTCTGTTTGTTCAGTTATAGAAATCGGAGTATGATGGTGCGCTGTATTAAAGAGCCTTCTTCTACAGTCGTGTCGCTCCGATAAGTTTAATTGTTTAATTACGGAGGCATGGAGTGGGAGTCGTCAGGTCTGCTAAGTGGTTTCCGATAATTAACGCGATGTATTTCACCACTTAGCAAGAAAATTGAACTTTTTTTCGCACTGTGACAATCTAACATTTCCGATGTATTGATTTCACCCTTGCGTATGTACACAATGGGGATGATAGCTTTTGCTAAATCCAATTCGATATCTCGATTCTTTTTACCATCCAGCTATCATTTCCACCTCACTCCCCTCTCCCCTTGACTGCCAATTCAGTACTCGCTGAATGACGGGCGTAATTTCACTCAGCAACAAGTTCCATTCTTTGTTCTGACCCGAACTGCGTAGGCTACCTGCAAATAAGTCTGTCAATGGACGGAGACACTCCAACTTAGAGATGGCCGATATTTCACAAACCGATATTTTGTCACAGGTATTTTTTGTCACAGATAAACCTGTGGCTGATGACGCAAAATATCTGTGACAAAATATCGCTATCGAAATCTGCTCTGTATTCAGTACTCTGTGACTGATATTTTCTCCTCTACGTCTACATCAATCTGGCGGTAGTTTCTCCATCTTATTATAAGTGATGTGATTACACGATTTAAATAATAACACCATTGGTTACCAGTACTTATTCTTGTGTAAAATCCTGTCTGAACAACTGTTTTGTTTTGTAATTATTTTCCAATGTTTTTCCGAATACTTATGTTTCATTAATTTTTATTCTATGACTCAATATTATAATGTTAATGCAGGATTTAAAATAATTTATCGATTATATTATATACAATAAAAGGATCAATTTTGAAAACGATTAGTATAATCATATAACCTCAATGTCTCCATACCCAAGTACATTTTAAAATGATCAACTAGTTCAATATCTAGAATATAACATCTTGGTGCATGAGGTTAACTTTTGACATGTTACTGTTCAGTAAGGTAAGTATTTATTTGTTAATGGTACATGTACATAATTTATTTGTTGGATTTTCCCATATAAATCACTGATGAGCGGTGTGTATAGAGAAATCGTATTCATATTTCATTGCTCTTCAATATTTCCTGCTAATTTTTATCGGTGTGACAAAATATCGGTGTAATTCATGCATACTGTGCTCACGTATCGATATAAAATATCGGTGTAATTCATGCATATTGTGCTTACGTATCGATATAAAATATCGGTGTAATTCATGCATATTGTGCTTACGTATCGATATAAAATATCGGTGTAATTCATGCATATTGTGCTTACGTATCGATATAAAATATCGGTGTAATTCATGCATATTGTGCTTACGTATCGATATAAAATATCGGTGTAATTCATGCATATTGTGCTTACTTATCGATATAAAATATCGGTGTAATTCATGCATATTATGCTTACTTATCGATATAAAATATCGGTGTAATTCATGCATATTGTGCTTACGTATCGATATAAAATATCGGTGTAATTCATGCATATTGTGCTTACGTATCGATATAAAATATCCGTGTAATTCATGCATATTGTGCTTACGTATCGATATAAAATATCGGTGTAATTCATGCATATTATGCTTACGTATCGATATAAAATATCGGTGTAATTCATGCATATTGTGCTTACGTATCGATATAAAATATCGGTGTAATTCATGCATATTATGCTTACTTATCGATATAAAATATCGGTGTAATTCATTGCATATTGTGCTTACGTATCGATATAAAATATCGGTGTAATTCATGCATATTGTGCTTACGTATCGATATGAAATATCGGTTTAATTCATGCATATTATGCTTACGTATCGATATAAAATATCGGTGTAATTCATGCATATTGTGCTTACGTATCGATATAAAATATCGGTGTAATTCATGCATATTGTGCTTACGTATCGATATAAAATATCGGTGTAATTCATGCATATTGTGCTTAGGTATCGATATAAAATATCGGTGTAATTCATGCATATTATGCTTACTTATCGATATAAAATATCGGTGTAATTCATGCATATTATGCTTACTTATCGATATAAAATATCGGTGTAATTCATGCATATTATGCTTACTTATCGATATAAAATATCGGTGTAATTCATGCATATTATGCTTACTTATCGATATAAAATATTGGTGTAATTCATGCATATTATGCTTACTTATCGATATAAAATATCGGTGTAATTCATGCATATTATGCTTACTTATCGATATAAAATATCGGTGTAATTCATGCATATTATGTTTACTTATCGATATAAAATATCGGTGTAATTCATGCATATTATGCTTACTTATCGATATAAAATATTGGTGTAATTCATGCATATTATGCTTACTTATCGATATAAAATATCGGTGTAATTCATGCATATTATGCTTATTTATCGATATAAAATATCGGTGTAATTCATGCATATTATGCTTACTTATCGATATAAAATATCGGTGTAATTCATGCATATTATGCTTACGTATCGATATAAAATATCGGTGTAATTCATGCATATTATGCTTACTTATCGATATAAAATATCGGTGTAATTCATGCATATTATGCTTACGTATCGATATAAAATATCGGTGTAATTCATGCATATTATGCTTACTTATCGATATAAAATATCGGTGTAATTCATGCATATTATGCTTACGTATCGATATAAAATATCGGTGTAATTCATGCATATTATACTTATCGATATAAAATATCGGTGTAATTCATGCATATTATGCTTACTTATCGATATAAAATATTGGTGTAATTCATGCATATTATGCTTACTTATCGATATAAAATATCGGTGTGACAAAATCACCGATAAAAGTCACAGATATTTAATTGTCACAGTCACAGTTGTCACAGATACTTGAAAATATCGTTTAAGCTCATCTCTACTCCAACTGGACGAATGCAGCCGAGTTCAAGTTTGCATTCATTTATATTTCAGGCCGAGAGTGAGTCACAATATAAGCTAGCCTCTTATCTTTTGTATTCCCGTTTGGGGGTCATGGATTTTCTCCACTGACCTAATCCTTTCGACCATACTGTGGAATGGAGTTTACTCGGTTTATAACAGAAATGAGCATCAGGGGTATTTTCTTGGGAGTATGATGATAGAGTAATTAATATTTGAGGAGAAAAATCGCCCATGTATTGTGGGTCCCTATCACCACGGCATGGCGCGTCCTCAGGTTGCGAATAGAGGAGACGGCCTCCAGATATGGAGGGTAGCTGCGAATATATTTAATAAGCAGTCGTGGACAGCCGATAAGGGGTGGTCCTCCAGCTTGGAGGTTGGGCGAAGGGCTAACAACCCATCACCGTAAAAAACAGCTTGTTACGAATCCCTACAATAATTCGATTAATTAAAATGTGTCTCAGTGAAACATACAGCAGAGTCCGCATAGGTCAGTTTCTATCTGATGTTTTTCCAATTCACTGCGGGCTAAAGCAGGGAGATGCACTATCACCTTTACTTTTTAACTTCGCTCTAGAATATGCCATTAGGAAAGTTCAGGATAACAGGCAGGGTTTGGAATTGAACGGGTTACATCAGCTTCTTGTCTATGCGGATGACGTGAATATGTTAGGAGAAAATCCACAAACGATTAGGGAAAACACGGAAATTTTACTTGAAGCAAGTAAAGCGATCGGTTTGGAAGTAAATCCCGAAAAGACAAAGTATATGATTATGTCTCGTGAACAGAATATTGTACGAAATGGAAATATAAAAATTGGAGATTTATCCTTCGAAGATGTGGGAAAATTCAAATGTCTTGGAGCAACAGTAACAAATATAAATGACACTCGCAGAATAAATATGGGAAATTCGTGTTATTATTCGGTTGAGAAGCTCTTATCATCCAGTCTGCTGTCCAAAAATCTGAAAGTTAGAATTTATAAAACAGTTATATTACCGGTTGTTCTGTATGGTTGTGAAACTTGGACTCTCACTCTGAAAGAGGAACATAAGTTAAGGGTGTTTGAGAATAAGGTGCTTAGGAAGATTGGGGCTAAGCGGGATGAAGTTACAGGAGAATGGAGAAAGTTACACAACGCAGAACTGCACGCATTGTATTCTTCACCTAACATAATTAGGAACATTAAATCCAGACGTTTGAGATGGGCAGGGCATGTAGCACGTATGGGCGAATGCAGAAATGCATATAGAGTGTTAGTTGGGAGACCGGAGGAAAAAGACCTTTAGGGAGGCCGAGACGTAGATGGGAGGATAATATTAAAATGGATTTGAGGGAGGTGGGATATGATGGTAGAGACTGGATTAATCTTGCACAGGATAGGGACCGATGGCGGACTTATGTGAGGGCGGCAATGAACTTTCGGGTTCCTTAAAAGCCATTTGTAAGTAAGTAAGTAAGTAAGGAGAAAAATAGCTCCGGCGCTGGGGATCAAAACCGGGTCTTTGGTTCTACGTACCAAGCGCTCTGACCACTGAGCTACGCCGAATTCAATCCACGGCACCGGACCGAACTCTCCTCCTACAGTGTTTCCCTTTTGTGGCCTGACTCCAAGTTGGCCAATATACAAGGAGCGCGCTCAACTGAGTGACTAACGGCCGGGATTCCGCAGTAAAGTGCACAGAAATCTGTACAGAATCATGTACTGATAGCTAGACGAATTTAATAATACTTACTTACTTACTTACTTACTTACTTACTTACAAATGGCTTTTAAGGCACCCGAAGGTTCATTGCCGCCCTCACATAAGCCCGCCATCGGTCCCTATCCTGTGCAAGATTAATCCAGTCTCTATCATCATAACCCACATCCCTCAAATCCATTTTAATATTATCCTCCCATCTACGTCTCGGCCTCCCTAAAGGTCTTTTCCCCTCCGGTCTCCCAACTAACACTCTATATGCATTTCTGGATTCGCCCATACGTGCTACATGCCCTGCCCATCTCAAACGTCTGGATTTTAAGTTCCTAATTATGTCAGGTGAAGAATACAATGCGTGCAGTTCTGTGTTGTGTAACTTTCTCCATTCTCCTGTAACTTCATCCCGCTTAGCCCCAAATATTTTCATAAACACCTTATTCTCAAACACCCTTAACCTATGTTCCTCTCTCAGAGTGATAGTCCAAGTTTTACAACCATACAGAACAACCGGTAATATAACTGTTTTATAAATTCTAACTTTTAGATTTTTGGACAGCAGACTGGATGATAAGAGCTTCTCAACCGAATAATAACAGGCATTTCCCATATTTATTCTGCGTTTAATTTCCTCCCGAGTGTCATTTATATTTGTTACTGTTGCTCCAAGATATTTGAATTTTTCCACCTCTTCAAAAGATAAATTTCCAATTTCTATATTTCCATTTCGTACAATATTCTGGTCACGAAACATAATCATATACTTTGTCTTTTCGGGATTTATTTCAAACCGATCGCTTTACTTGCTTCAAGTAAAATTTCCGTGTTTTCCTAATCGTTTGTGTATTTTCTCCTAACATATTCACGTCATCTGCATAGACAAGCAGCTGATGTAACCCGTTCAATTCCAAACCCTGCCTGTTATCCTGAACTTTCCTAATGGCATATTCTCGAGCGAAGTTAAAAGTAAAGGTGATAGTGCATCTCCATGCTTTAGCCCGCAGTGAATTGGAAAAGCATCAGATAGAAACTGACCTATACGGACTCTGCTGTATGTTTCACTGAGACACATTTTAATTAATCGAACTAGTTTAATTTAATAATAATAATAATAATAATAATAATAATAATAATAATAATAATGGTTTATTTTAACTGGCAGAGTTAAGGCCATTCAGCCTTCTCTTCCACTCAACCAGTATTTACTAAAGATGTTATTAATTAGTCCAACAAAATAATATCTGTTATAGTGACAAGGGCCCGGGTTCGATCCCCGGCGCCGGAGCGAATTTTTCTCCTCAAATATTAATTGTCACTGTAACAGATATTATTCTGTTGGACTAATTAATAACATCTTTAGTAAATTCGTCTAGCCAGCAGAGCAAGACTCTGTACAGATTGCTGTGCACATTACTACGGAATCCCGGCCATTAGTCACTCAGTTGAGTGCGCTCCTTGTATAATGGCCAACTTAGAGTCAGGCCACAAAAGGGAAACACTGTAGGAGGAGAGTTCGGTCCGGTGCTGTGGATTGAATTCGGCGTAGCTCAGTGGTTGGTACATAGAACCAATGACCCTGGTTCGATCCCCGGCGTCGAAGCGAATTTTTCTCCTCAAATATTAATTGTCATTATAACAGATATTATTCTGAATAATTTCAAGGGAAAAATTGTTCCGGGGCCGGGTATCGATCCCGGGACCTCTGGTTGAACGTACCAGCGCTCTCCCAACTGAGCTATCCGGGAACTCCACCCGACACCGTCCCAATTTTTCCCTTTGTATCTACACAACTCGCGTGGGCTGACGAAACGCCAGAGACCCACATCGAGTGCACACAAACTCTGTGTGACTCGGAATTGTGGTTTTCTGTTAACGTACACAGTGACGTGTATATTATGGAAATCTAGTCTTTCAGGTGAGTTACCGGGTAGCTCAGTTGGGAGAGCGCTGGTACGTTCAACCAGAGGTCCCGGGATCGATACCCGGCCCCGGAACAATTTTTCCCTTGAAATTATTCAAATCTGCTTTGCAGGAAGCTTCATCTGAAAGATTAGATTTGCAGATATTATTCTGTTGGGCTAATTAATAACATCTTTAGTAAATTATGATAGAGACTGGATTAATCTTGCACAGGATAGGGACCGATGACGGACTTACGTATGTGAGGGCGGCAATGAACCTCCGGGTTCTGTAAAAGCCATAAGTAAGTAAGCATACGGTTGTGAACTTTTTTCAATTTCTTGACTTAAATACACATTTAAAGTGCCTTATAGGATAAAAACATCCCTCCGTTTTCTTCACCTAAATGTTGTTACTAGTTTTGAATTATATTTTTCCACTTTCACACACAACAATTGACAGTCGCTGGAACGCAGTTTAGAAGCATATTTTGACTCAACCTCTCTCGACATGTTTTTCTCCATCCGTCTCGGCATATTCTGCCCCACCCGTCCCGGCATGTTTTGCCCCACCCGTTTCGCCGGCGTTGACGTTTCGACCTGTTTCATGTGGATATACAGTATAAGGTTTGGGACTCCTTTGTCTACACGGTGGTATACATTTGGTTTCGCTATATTTATTTGTTCAAATTTTATAATCGATTTCAATGTAACACTTTTTTGGACTTCATTATCAAGCGGTAAGCGATCTATCGTGCCAAATACAAACATGTAATTCTACGTTAAAAACCCAGCCTCAGAGATGCTATGATGATAATAATGATGATATTGATACTGAATATAACCCATGCTTGGGAACGTAACGTAAAATGCATGTTATGAAACACTGGGTTGACGTCACTGGTCTTGGATTTTGTTTTCCGGACTGCAGACTTCATTATGGCCGTCCAAATATTAATAACAGTGGCGTAATGGAGGTTCATACGCTACGCATTGCCATAGCAACAGCATCCCCCGGGGCTGTGTTGCATTGACGCATTATGAGCACCCAGCGAATTAAAAATAGAATTACACTCGTGTTACACATCAGCAGAAAACGTTGCTGACGCCGTAATGAACAGCGAATTGACGCCGGTAATAAGATATGAAGTGAATGCGGATCAGCCGCTACCCAGACACTCAGCTGACAGCAAAATGAGCGGCGATAGCAATAAGAAGAGACCGGATTTATAGATTTTTGGAATAGGTGAAAAAGGTTGTTTTAAAGGTTTTATGTCCAACCTGTGAAAGGGGTCTCAAAAACTGACCGATCGTTAAAAATGTATCCTTACTGTTCTTCTTAAAACATTTATTTATTTATTTACTTATTTATTTATTTATTTGTTTCTTTGTATATTTACTTATCTATTTACTTTTTATTTATTTGTTTATTAATTTCTTTGTGTATTTATTTATTTATTTGTTTATTTATTTATTTATTATTTATTTGTTTATTTATTTATTATTAATTTGTTTATTTATTTCTTTGTTTATTTGTTTATTTATTTCTTTCTTTATTTGTTTGTTTATTTGTGTATTTATTCATTTATTTATTTATTTGTTTATTTGTGTATTTATTTATTATTTATTTATTTATTTATTTATTTGTTTGTTTATTTATTTGTTTATTTGTTATTTATTTATTTATTCATTTGTTTATTTATTTATTTGTTTATTTGCTTATTTATTTATTTGTTTATTTATTTATTTGTTTATTTGTGTATTTATTTATTTATTTGTTTATTTGTGTATTTATTTATTTGTTTGTTTATTTGTGTATTTATTTATTTATTTGTTTATTTGTTTGTTTATTTGTCTATTTATTTATTTATTTGTTTGTTTATTTATTTATTTGTTTATTTGCTTATTTATTTATTTATTTGTTTATTTATTTATTTGTTTAATTATTTATTTGTTTATTTATTTGTTTATTTATTTGTTTATTTGCTTATTTATTTTTTATTTGTTTATTTATTTATTTATTTATTTGTTTATTTGTGTATTTATTTATTTATTTGTGTATTTATTTATTTATTTATTTATTTATTTGTTTATTTGTGTATTTATTTATTGATTTGTTTGTTTATTTATTTATTTATTTACTTGATTATTTATTTGTTTATTTGTTTATTTATTTATTTGTTTGTTTGTTTATTTATTTATTTGTTTACGATCATGATTCGGAAAAGTATCGAAGAAATTAGGAGTTCAGAAGCAAAGAAAGAAATAGGTAAAGCCTGCAAATCCGAAGTAGTATTTTCATTTGTTGTTTAACGATTTCTGTATTAACTGTAAGGTTTTCTAGCGGCTCCAGAGTTGATAATTGGTACTGATATTGGTAACGGTATTCATCGTCGACATAAGGAACGTCTCTAACTAAGCATTTCAGCGCAAATACAGTTATGGAATGAGTTGTATTCCGTTTATGTTGCCCTGGTATCCGGACTCTATAACCTTTAGAGGAGGTAGGTTTTTTTAGTTTATATTGTAAATTTCAAGTTGATAGTACTTATAGGCTGGTATTACACTATCAAATGTATAATAGTCAAAGATCTTTTATAAAATATGTGGGTGTAAAGGAGTTTCTTTTATAAAAGTTTTTTTATATAAAAGATCTTTTATAAAATATAAGTGCATCTTGTTATAGCTATTTTATAAAAGCATGAAACCAATATGGCGGATATCTTTTTGGACTATTACAAAGGCCAAAATGTTGATATGAGAATATGAAGAAAAATAATGAAATGTTATATAGGTAACACAAAAGATGGACTACAAAAAAAGAAACAAAAGACGAGAAGTATGCATAAAATAGCAGAGACTATACTGATGTACAGGCAGGATGCACAAATCTGGACAGACTGAAATTATCTTAATCAATTCTCAAATAATTTAATATGTAACTTTACATATTGTAGCCCTTTTAGTAAGTTCTGATGAATACTTTTTTGCCGCGTCTTTTAAGCCATAGTTTAACCCACGAGCGTTTCCTTTTGTATTTCTTTTTTAGCAATATGCATATTGTAATATTGATTGAAAGTTGATTTTACTAAATTCAGAGTTGCCAACCTAGATAAATATGTTGAAATAATACAAATAACTCGTCTAGAGTTGTAATGAAACCCACTGCCTTCTATGTATGCTACAATCCTACAATGCATGTAACATTCATACGCAAAAGGCAATGTTAATTAATATGCATTATACGAAACAAATCACTGCATTTGAAATGTACTGAACTTTATTTAAACAATTCAAACTTCACTTAAATGCCTTGAGGCTTTATGAAACATATTTTTGTTGTTACAGTGAAAAATAACAAATTGAAATAGATTGAAACACAAAATAATATACGAAATAACGTCAAGAAGATGTGAATTACAGTCATGGTCCCTTTGAATGATGCCTGAAAATAGCTATTAATCCTTTGCGTGTTTGTTTTTAAAATAATGTCTTTAATCTGTAACTACAGTCAGTGTATTGTTATTAGTATCTCTTTGTTGTTACCTATTGCTTTAAAAAGGATGTGTTTAATTTATAATCTTAAGTCATTTTTTCTACTATTCCTTTACTGTTTACATTTGTTTTAAATCTTTTGTATTGCCCCTACCATTCACCATTCTATATTGCCCTTCAAGAATTTCGTTATTCGTTAGATGTAAGTCATTACTTGTGTTATATTTTAATTATTGTAATTGTTCCTGAATCACGTATGTAACTTGTAACCGTAAATCATTGCTTGTAATATCTCTTTATTACTCTTAACTGTTCCATTGTTCATGAATTAAGTATTAGTTTGAAAGTGAAAGTCAAACTTTGTTATATTAATCTACTATTGATTATCTTTTTAGGTCGTGTATTTACTCTGAAACGGTTAGACATTCTTGTATATCTTTTACATCGATTATTCCTCAAACATCTCATTAATCTTTAACAGGATCCATTCTTTCACTAATGTGCATGTTTCTACTTAATTCATGTGAATTGTAACTGTGACCACTATTTTATATTGTCACTTTACTATTGTTTATTGGTTATAAAATATGTATTTTGATGCCAACTATAACCCTAATAAACCTAACAGTGAAATAGGGTTTGTTTATTTAAATTTAAATATACAGAATAAAGAATATAATTACAAAACAAACAAGAGAAATAGAAATAAAATAATACAAGCAACATAAAAAGAAGATACAGTAGTATTAACAAAATTTGAGACCGAATGAGCAGCGCTCGTGTTCGGTCGCAGTTCAGATATAATATTAAAAAAAAAAATAATAATAATAAAACTAAATAAGTAAAATAAAATAGGAACTAAAATATAATTACAGCGGCAATGGAATTATATAATATAATATTAACACTAGAGAAGAATAATATCGCACGTGAAAAGTAGGACTAATATATATTTCAAAATTATAGAATATAAATATAATATAGGTTGATTAATTCATACACATAGGCTATAAATGTATTTAATCAAATTGAAGATATTAACACGTTTCTAATTTTCTTGTTATATGTTAGTGGGTTACATGTTAGAAGTTCTGGGTGTAATTTAGTTAAAGCATTGTACAACCCAGGGCCAATTTATTAAATTATTAAATTGGATAATAAAAAAAAACTTCACTTAAGAAAAAGAAATAAAAATTGTTCCAATTGAACACGAAATATTACAAATACCTGAATCATTTTTAATTCTTCACATGTTGGCCAGACTGCTAACTTTCGGTAAGCTATTCATAATGTAATGTACGTACTATATATTAAGATTTTTAAAAACATTTAAAAAATATACTATCGCGCAAAATAGTACATTATGCAACGAGCCTATAATGATAGTAATTAAGAAGCGAGTATGGATGTTTATGAAACGAGCGCAAGCGAGTTTCATAATTTTCATATGAGCTTCTTAACTACCATTATAGTCGAGTTTCATACGACTTTTTATGCTCGACCATATTTCTAACTTGAAATTATTCAGATACATTTTATTTGTATCTGACAAGATCGTAAGTGACCTTGTTCTAGGTCGTGAATTGTGAGATGTGCGCAGACGCGAAAGTATTGATTTTTTCCGAGGAACAATAATGTCATTGACCTTGGTGTAATCCCGTTAAACTTGATATAACCTTGATTATTGAATTCGACATTGAAAAACGAGATGACAAATTGAATTTATTTGAATATTATTTACAATTAACGCTAATTATTATAGTAACAGAACATAACCTTCTGCGACAGTATTGGATTTCCAGCCTCCGTGACTTTTCGCTAATTCTCTTTCGATTGCATATCCGAGAATAATCGATACTTGAGGTTTTATAACGGTACAAAGCTGACTTGTCATTGACTGAACATCTGTAAGCTGAGTTGTCATTGGCTGAAAAAACCTGTACTTTAATGAGTAGGTGTACTTTAATGACATGCATTAAAGGACTGCTACCAGATGTATAATTACTACATTTCGGCATGGTCGAGCATAAAATACTGTACAATACACGTGTTTGAAGTGCGTTACAAAATCTCGGAAAAAGAAAAATTCACTCCGCTCGTTTTTCAAACTTTTCTTCGATTTTTTAAAAAGTATTTCCCAACCTTGTATCGAAATATGGATTTTCTATTAATTTAAGTGTACCTTATCATTCCTTTTACTCTGCAGGATTATTTCACTTCCACCCTGTATTTACAGAGATTTTACAATTTATACTGTCACACTCACGGACCGGAGAAAGCGAATTGGATTATGCGCAATGTTCAAAACATACAGAGGTGAGCCTGCCTGGAGAGAAATAAAAAATAGGTTGCAGCCGCCAAATTACTCTTCAAGGAACGACCACTCATATAAATTGAGGGAAAGAAGACAGAGGACGGACACTGGAAAGTTTTCTTTTCTCAATCGTACTATCAGAGACTGGAATGCTTTACCTGCAGACTTACTAAAGGCTTTACCAATAACCAAAAATGTATTTAAAAATTGGCTGTCACTCTCGTGAGTCTTAGTTCGAACTTAGGGTTAAGATACAAATTAGATTTAATTTAAATGTTATTTTAAGTGACCTGCTTCATTTAATTTAGGATGCTCATTATTATTATTATTATTATTATTATTATTATGATTATTATTATTATTATTAAAATTATTGTTTTTAGTAGTTGTGTTTATTATTAATTGTCATTATTGAGTGTAATTAGTTACCACTGCCACCGGGTATATACCCATTTGCAGTGTGAATAAATACTTACACATACAATATATAAAGAATGGTTACGTTTAAAATAATTACAAAATTAATATAACATTATAAATAAAATAGATAGTAATTTTATATTATATCTTCAGCCCAATGAACAGAATTCGTTATCGGGGATAGTTCAGTAGTAGAGTAAGGGAGAGGATTGTCGAATAGGTCTGGTAATGTCTGATAATCTCGGATAACATATTTCTTTTCCATCGAATGGTGCAATCTGATGTGAAAATAATGCATTACGTTCTCTACAAGTAGACGAACGTCTGCATGAATAGCCATTACTGTTGAGTGCTTCACTGTGTGTGAATAGCGTGTTTTCAACGTAACTGCAGAAAAAAAAAACTTTTTGAGGGTAAGTAATGTGATTTATTCGTTACAAGTTATTCTTATATTTATAAAACATGGTATGCACTGTTTGATATATCATAGTTAAGGCTTCTTAATTCTCTAATTGCAGAAATGCTATCGACAACATGTTTCATGCAGCTGGCTTGTTTTACTGTTTGTGAAGAGTCGGCCAATGTCGGATACTAGCTGAGGGCAATGTCGGATACTAGCTGAGGGCAATGTCGGATACTAGCCGAGGGCAATGTCGGATACTAGCCGAGGGCAATGTCGGATACTAGCTGAGGGCAATGTTGGATACTAGCTGAGGGCAATGTTGGATACTAGCTGAGGGCAATGTTGGATACTAGCTGAGGGCAATGTCGGATACTAGCCGAGGGCAATGTCGGATGCTAGCTGAGGGCAATGTCGGATACTAGCCGATGGCAATGTCGGATGCTAGCTGAGGGCAATGTCGGATGCTAGCTGAGGGCAATGTCGGATACTAGCCGAGGGCAATGTTGGATACTAGCTGAGGTCAATGTCGGATACTAGCTGAGGGCAATGTTGGATACTAGCTGAGGGCAATGTCGGATACTATCCAAGAGCATTGTCAGCTGTCTTTCAATGCTGCTCGCTACATAAAAGCTGCCTTAAACCCATTTATATGTTTTCTATAACAAACCACTACATTTTTATTCATGGGTATTTTTAATTAATGTAAGTAATTAATTTTCTAATTAATAGAATATAATGAAGTAACGAATTGTTTCTTCTTCTGATATTTTTAGATGCCTAAAGTAAAAGAAAAAAGAGATTCAGTCTAAAAAAATGGAAGTCTGAAGATATGGTAAATGCCATTGTCGCAGTAAGGGAGAAAAGAATGGGCCATCTTGCTGCTTCCACAAGATTCAATGTACCTCGATCAACATTATTTGATTATGTACAGTCCAACTCTGAGCCCACCAAAGCCGTTAAATCGAAACTTGGACGAAAACCAATACTCCCAGCTTCACTTGAAGAGAAGCTAGTTGACTATGTGTTAATGATGGAGAGAAAATATTTTGGATGAACCAGAAATGATGTTAAAAGGCTTGCATATCAGTTGGCTAAACAGAACACTATTGTAATAGTTTCTGATATGCAATATATTATTTTAAATGCATTATCATACCTCTTACATAATAATATCTAATGTATCCGACATTAGCTTCCCATTCTGTCAGTGATGATATTATTTCTGTTTTCTCTTTGACAGTTATACAGCAAATACATATTATGTAAATTACCTAATACTTATGTATAATCTGCAGGAGCCCCAAGAGTTTATTAGAATACTAAGTAATTCCAGTTCTAACTTTTTTCAATTACCTTTATTTTGAAACATCAAAATGGTATCCGACAATACCTCCCTTACTCTATTAATACAGTATAATATCAATATTACAATAACTGTATAACGAACACAGAATTTTGGCTGTTCTCTACACCGACAGGGAGTGAAAAGAAGGGAAATTTCATTTGCAATTAGCGGTTGAGTCATAAAACGTTTGAAGTGATGCAGGAATCAATTTGATACCGACAGGGATATTACTTGATAGCCACCCTGTGACTGTGCCGCCCCAGTGCGGACGCAGCCAAATTATTACCGACTACACAAATGCCCGGCCGACATCACTCTATAACGTTACCTCCATACCACGTTAATTTCGAGTTTCATCGGAGAGCATCGATTTTGTAATTCTGCCGGGCCTCACCTCCAGGGACGTCCTATTGATACCGCATTCAGGATGTTTGCTTAAATGCTTCCATCAGCCAAATAATCCCACTGACCAATAATACCGCTGAAGGTAAAGATATCCATGCACACACGATGCTTGAAAGTTACTGTAATTCTTTGTCATAAATAAACGCCCTCGTGATTATACGCAATGGAAGGTTTTCAGTGACGTCCTTTGCTTAGCACAAATAGAAAAGTCCCCTACTATTTTCTTCCTTTGCGCTTAAATGCCACAGAAATAATATAGAGCTTAAAAACCTATTATTTTATTATCGACAAAATGAGAACTCTTGTGACATTACCTATATTTTTTATCTTATTAACACATTTACAAATGCACATTTTTATAAACGTCTTTATAGTTATTTACTTTACAAAGATCGTTATGTAGTACTTAACATGCGAGCATGGAACTTAACTAAACGAGTGACAGAGAGTTTAGTTATCCATGTTTATGCAAAATAAACTTCTCATGAACTATGACTGCCATGAAAGAAAGACGAGAAATATGACTGGACTTGAAAGAGATATCACTGTATGTGTATTCAATAGTGTCCAGATTTGACAGCTGCTTCCTGAAAAACAGGCATATCTGTAACATTAAGAAAATTATTTTTTACTTTAGTGTATAACTACTAACTTTTTTATTGTGTTGAATGTTTTTATATTTCTGAACACACAGTAAGTGTATGTTAATAAGGCTTTTTTGGTTTTATTTCGTAAATCATTCTCTACACCATCGCTGTTTACACGGACCCTTTTGGGGTCACATCCCCCAGTTTGGGTACCACTACTCTAGACGAACGGGCCTGGACAAAACATTTGGCACTATCTTTAACAGTAGTCTATGCATTTTGATATATATATATATATATATATATATATATATATATATATATATATATATAGTCGCGACGCTGTTATTCCCGGCGTGACTCCTCCTCTTTGCTTACGTCTTAGGAAGTGAAGGCTCTATAAAGTCTAGGTAGGTAGTATCGTTCGCCATTTTTGTTCTTTCGTTGCCGCGCTACCAGACGAGGGATCTATTTGCCACACCGTCCAACATTATCATGTCGTAGCTCCTATGATAATAAATCAAACGCACTGTAATTCAGCAAATAATTGAGCGCCAAATAACGTCCTAGTGTGCTTTCTGCGAACGCCAACGAAAGAGCCAAAATGGCGGGCGATTATATTAAGTATTTGACGAACCTTATGAAATGCTTAACAACTTCGTCAGCGAATCACAAGACGCAGACGTTTAAGTGTAGCCGACCTGCAACGTGATTGGCTGCCGGAAATTAGAGCGACGGGACTATAGTACTTTGCACTTTCTTAACTTTCCCTTCGAGATCTTCCCGTTCCGTTACCTTTATTATTTAACATACTTGTATAATATGCTGTAATGTATAGAATTATTTATATTTTTATATTATCCATTATCAGTAACTTAATACAGATTTTATTTACAAAGCAAGCATTTATGGCCAACCTTACAGGTAAAATATCCATTGTGCATATTGTATTAGGGTCCATGTAAATTGAAAATGGCAGTCAATTAAGATGAGATAAAAACTGAAAAGAGCCAGTGGACTAATTTTAAAATTGAAAATTGCTGTGAATTAAACTGAAACGAATTGAGAAGAGCGAATTGATTAATAGCTGGGGGCTCATCATTGACGAATACAAAATAACAAAAATTATAGATAAAAGTTAGTTATTGTATCAAACCACTAAGTTCTCACATAGGATTTCAGGTATTGTAGGAACACAAATCATGTGTAAATAACAATAAAGCTAAGACCAGTTAAGACAATGACTTAATCACCAAATCTCTCGCTGAATATAATTACAGAATTCATGGCATAATTTATCCATAAAATTAGCCTATATTAGCTGACTTAACTTGGAATTCTCTCTCCCTTACTATCAGATATTAGTCGGGAACTGTCGTACTTGAAAGACAATTCGAAAATTCATCTATCAAACAATCAAAAGCCTCACTACCATTGTTGTTTGTTGTTTAGCCAACTGTCCGAAGACAGGATTGAATCTCACAAGTGATAACAACATGGTTTCACTTATAAGGCAACTAGGCCAAGAGTTAATGGAGAATGGTGGTCAGTTCCTTCCCCCTCCATTGCATACATCGCCGACCAGCTACATATTACAATAATCAGACTTCAGAATTCACGAGGATTTACCGCCCCTTACTGAGTTTATTTCCGAAGACATTCTGAGCAAAAAAGTCATACAAACATTCGTTCTAATCTAAATATCTTCAAAGTTACATTAATTTGAAGTTGTTAGTAAATACATTTTATTTAGTTTTAAGGGTAAAAAAAATATTACAAATAGAGAATGAACTATCCAAAAGTGTCATTTCTTTAATTGGCTAGTGTTCTGAAGCTAAAAATGTGTTGTTAATTGTTTTGCACAGATTTTATTTTTCAATTTTTAACTAAAAATGGCATCATTCTTACGCATTTATCACAAAAATTGTTACAAATCATACAAATCATACGACTTTAGGAACTTGATTCTTTTCAGTTTAATTATGCATCTTAATGTACAGCCTTGAAGAATTTACAAGAGTGGTGTGATTTGTAACAATTGTTGTGATAAATGCGTAAGAAAATGTAATTTTGTAGTTTAAAAATCGAAGAAAAAATCTCTACGAAGCAACTATGGAATTCACAACACATTTTTAGCTTCAGAATACTATTAAAATATTAAAGATTTTATTAATTTGTCCTACAGAATAATATCTGTAATATTAATTCAGAATACTAGCTAATTAAAGAAATGATACTCCTGAATAGTTCATTATTTATCTGCAATATTCTTTTACCCTTAAAACTGAAGAATTTCACAAACAACTTCAAATTAGTGTAACTATGAAAATATTGAGATTAGGACAAATGTTTGTATGACATCTTTTGCTCAGAATGTCTTCGGAAATAAGCTCCGTAAGGAACGGTAAATCCTCGTGAATCACCCTGTATAATTCGTATTGATGTAAATATAGCAAAGGGACAACAACAACTCTTACTTTCCTCTCATTGTATTAATGTATTTTCCCAGAATTTGTAATTTCTTGTGCGGTTGCAAGAGATTGATAAATTTGGTACATTAAGTAAACGAAAAAAGTACTACAGTTTGGTACAATTTGGCACAGTTTTCCGTAAGATCTGGTACATTTTAATTTTGGCTAGTGGCAACACTGTCTCCAATCATGAAGAGCGTGCAAGATGACTACCACTCTTTACATCAGAAACAAGATTGGCCGGGGCATAGAATATTCGTTATTTATTTATTTATTTATTTATTCGTTCATTCATTTATTTATTTATTCATTTACTCATTTATTCATTTACTCATTTATTCATTTACTCATTTATTCATTTATTTATTTATTTATTTATTCATTTATTTATTTATTCATTCATTTACTTATTTATTCATTCATTTACTAATTTATTCATTCATTTACTTATTTATTCATTCATTTACTTATTTAACCACTCATTTTCTTATTTATTCATTCATTTACTTATTTAACCATTCATTTAATTATTTATTCATTCATTTACTTATTTATTCATTCATTTACTTATTTATTCATTCATTTACTTATTTATTCATTCATTTACTTATTTATTCATTCATTTACTTATTTAACCATTCATTTACTTATTTAACCATTCATTTAATTATTTCTTCATTCAATTACTTATTTAACCATTCATTTACTTATTTAACCATTCATTTACTTATTTCTTCATTCATTTACTTATTTAACCATTCATTTATTTATTTCTTCATTCATTTACTTATTTAACCATTCATTTACTTATTTCTTCATTCATTTACTTATTTATTCATTCATTTACTTATTTAACCATTCATTTACTTATTTATTCATTCATTTACTTATTTAACCATTCATTTACTTATTTGTTCATTCATTTACTTATTTAACCATTCATTTAATTATTTATTCATTCATTTACTTATTTAACCATTCATTTACTTATTTCTTCATTCATTTACTTATTTAACCATTCATTTACTTATTTAACCATTCATTTACTTATTTATTCATTCATTTACTTATTTAACCATTCATTTACTTATGTAACCATTCATTTACTTATTTAACCATTCATTTACTTATTTAAGAATTCATTTAATTATTTATTCATTCATTTACTTATTTAACATTTCATTTACTTATTTAACCGCTCATTCACTTATTTATTCATTCATTTACTTATTTAACCATTCATTTACTTATTTATTAATTCATTTATTTATTTCTTCATTCATTTACTTATTTAACCATTCATTTACTTATTTCTTCATTCATTTACTTATTTAACATTTCATTTACTTATTTAACCATTCATTTATTTATTTCTTCATTCATTTACTTATTTAACCATTCATTTACTTATTTCTTCATTCATTTACTTATTTATTCATTCATTTACTTATTTAACCATTCATTTACTTATTTAACCATTCATTTACTTATTTAACCATTCATTTACTTATTTATTCATTCATTTACTTATTTAACCATTCATTTACTTATTTAACCATTCATTTACTTATTTCTTCATTCATTTACTTATTTACTCATTCATTTACTTATTTAACCATTCATTTACTTATTTAACCATTCATTTACTTATTTAACCATTCATTTACTTATTTCTTCATTCATTTACTTATTTATTCATTCATTTACTTATTTATTCATTCATTTACTTTTTATTCATTCATTTACTTTTTATTCATTCATTTACTTATTCATTCATTCATTTACTTATTTATTGATTCATTTACTTATTTATTCATTCATTTACTTATTTATTGATTCATTTACTTATTTATTCATTCATTTACTTATTTATTCATTAATTTACTTATTTATTCATTCATGTACTTATTTATTTATTTATTTATTTATTTACTTATTTATTTGTTTGTTTGTTTGTTTGTTTGTTTGTTTGTTTGTTTGCTTGCTTGCTTGCTCGCTCGCTCGCTCGCTCGTTCTTTCGTTCGTTCGTTCGTTCGTTCGTTCGTTCGTTCGTTCGTTCGTTCGTTCGTTCGTTCGTTCGTTCGTTCGTTCGTTCGTTCGTTCGTTCGTCTGTCTGTCTATCTGTCTGTGTGTCTGTCTGTTTGAAAATCAAATTAAATAGCACTAATTCTCGACGCAAGAAAAGGAAAACGTGATTTCAAATTTGTAGCCGTGTTCCCTTCACACTTTCACAAGACTTCTTGCACTCTGAGAACGCAAGATTTACGTGCAACTGACTCTTTGAGGATAATGTGTGATGTTTCCAGTCGCAAAGCTCGTGTTCTGCAGTAGCAATAAAATATACAAAGGTAGTGTGAGCGAGTTAAGCACGTTGTAACCGTGCAAAGCCGATTACTGCTGAATGGCTGGGTGATCTGTACAGCCAACGCCTCACTCTGAGTGTGTCTATATTCACAAGATCGGAATTATTTGCTTAGCAACGCACTGAATTATCTCAGAGTCTCTGTACTTGAGTTCTGTACTGACTTTAAGGCTCTCTTTTCTGACAACCATTAAAATCCATTCTCCTGACTGCTGTATTCAGAAAATCGCTCTCTCCCGTCGCTATCAGCTGAAATACGGGCTTTTCATCCCGGAGACTGGAGATATATTCTCGTTGTTGACTGGAGCGATACGTGCAAAGGCAAGATAGAAGGTTCTGACGTGACAGGGTTTGAGTACTGCTTGAGAAGTATTATCCAGCACATAAATACGGGCTATTCCATCTCAAATCGACCGAAATATAGAGAAAATTGACCTTGAAATTTTTAAATACACTGAAACTTTTCTGTCAGTAGACAACTGTGATACAATGCTTTGTGCAAAGTTTGAGGCATCAGAACTTCATAGTGTTTAAATTTAAAATATTTAAATTTATCGCATTTTCATAAAATTAGCAACTTTAAACTGTTGTGGCTCCGAAACCCTTTCGCCCAATGATCAAAATCATGGTTTATTTTGATGCTGAAAAGTTAAAGTTTATATTGACATATAAACAGTTTTTCTTACTTTTTATGGAACTGGAAAAATTTAGATTTTTCTTCATTAAGACGCCTTTGCCCACGAAAAAATACTTTTAAAATATATGGTTAGATTCCGCATTGAAAGTACAAATAAACACATATTTTTTACTGGTGCACCGTTGATAAGAAAGTATTGCAAATATCAAATAAAGAAAATAAATAGTACGCGCGTGAACTGACCAGCTGACTGTGAGGTGGGAGCTAGCCGAGGGAAGCAAGGCCAGGAGACAAACACGTGATGTTTCGTCTAGTAGCGCATAGCTGGGCTAGCTTTATCACAGGTTTTCATAAACACAGGAGTAAAATGACGCCCAACAGTCGCTTATCTTCAGCTCTCGGACAGTGCGTGCGGTACTGCGCCGTTCAAGTCTAGGCGTGTGAAAATAATCTATTTAATACCCTCGAAACTTATTGCCGTGACACTAAGCAAACAATGCCGAATCCCTCTTAATAATGCAAGGTTTTTTCTCAATATTTTTTTTACATTTTTACAAATGGGCAAAAAGCCTAAAAGTAAATAAAATCAGATTATCTCTCTCTATATATAGAATAAAAATAAGGATTACTTCTTATCATAACCTACCAAATGTCAGCTTCAAAATGAGCTCTCGTTCAACGTTCTGCAGTAAATGGTTCCAGAGTTCTGAGCGCTGAAAGAGGCTTGTTTTTATAAAATACGCTAAATTTGTCGCTCAACAATACGAAAACCGTTTGACTTTCGATAGTATATTTTTGCAAATGCACTCTCCTCACCACCTTGTATAAATAGGGAAAAAATTAGGGTATAAAAAATGCGAAGTTTTCTACTGATCGATTTCATATGGAATAGCCCATACAGAGTGTCCCAAAATTGATGTATACACAATTTGAAACACTATTTCTCAGGAACGAGATGAGACAGAAATACGATTTTTCCAGTTTTGTATTCCTTAAGCCGTACATGTTCAAAATGGCCACAGTACACTTCCAACCGCGACGTACAACAGAGCGACATACCAACTGGATTGTTGCTAGTGGAATATCATTACAGGCACGTTCAATCTGAACTCTCAGTTCCTCCAGTGTTTGTGGATTTGTGGCGTACACTGTGTCCTTTAGAGCTCACCGTAGGTACAAGAGGCTATCAAATGCAAAACTCTCCTTATCCAGGTAAAGTGATTTGTCAGAAAACAGGAAAAATCCTTATGGATATGAACAGTTTTGCATTTGATAGTAGTTTCCTGAGCTCTATGGAAGAGGAATTAGACAAGATTTGCACAAACCTACTACACTGGTCAAAAAAAGTTAAGCATAATTAGGCATATAACGGTTTTTATTAATTGAAATAAAATAGATAAATTATATTGGGTTTCTTGGTTCCACAGAATAAACTTAAAAGTAGAAATACACTATTTGTTAACAATGGACTCAATATGAAATGAAAAAGTTGCATTGTTTGGAAACAACGGAAAAGATAAGGGAAGTTGAAATTCGTACATCATCAAAGAAAAGAAAATGTTGCTTTCAGTACCCTGTTTAATAACGTGTTGGTCCTCCACGAACTCTGAGGCACTCTTGTATGTGACGGGGCATACTCAGTACCAACGCATCTAAGCTCTCCTGAGGCAAATTGTCCCATTCTTCCAAGGCAGCATTCCTGAGTTCTTAAATCGTTAATGGGTGATGTGGACGATTGGAAATGGCTCTCCTGAGAAAGCTCCATGCATGCTCTATGCAGTTCATATCCGGTGAGCATGCTGGCCAATCCATTCTTCGGATCCCATGTTCTACCAGATACCGCTGCACACTTTGAGCACGATGAGGCCGAGCATTATCGTCCTGTAGAGTGAACCCTTCTCCTACAGTCTCTGCAAAACCACTTACTATGGGTTGGAGGATGTTGTTCTCATACACGGCAGCAGTCATGTTTCCCTCTATTGAAACCAGTGGTGTGCGGCGGCCAAACATGACACCTGCCCAAAACAAGATTGAACCACCAAACTGTTGGTGACGTTCCAAGGTCATTGAGGGATGATTTCGTTCCCCTGTTCGTCTCCATACGCGAATAGAGTTGTTGTCAGGATGTAGGCCCATTCTCACTTCGTCTGAGAATAAAGTTCTGGTCCATTGGTCTCGTGTCCAATTCTCATGTGCTCTAGCCCATCTTGCACGAGCACCCCTGTGATGTGGACGGAGTCTGGAGTCTTGAGTGGTCTTCGAGCATACAACCCTATGTCATGAAGTCTATTGCACACAGTTTGGCTACTTACAACAACACCAGTGGCTTCGCGCAGGTCATGGCGCAGAGTTGTAGCTGAGGCTATAGGGTTCCTACGTGCAGATAACCTTACATACCGGTCCTGACCTGGTGTTGTTTTGCGTGGACGGCCTTCGCGAGGTCGATCTGCTATTGACTGGGTTTCCTGGAACTTTCTCCACAGTCTGGAGACAATACTCTGATTCACATGAAGGATGTTAGCAACATCAACTTGTCTCATGTTTTGTTCCATCAAAGTGATGATTTTGATGCGGTCTGCCATTGTAAGGGTGTTCCGATCCATTGTACTGCACTATGAAGCAAAACGACACTAATTGAGCTTTGCTCGAATTACAGATTTTGTTTACTGCACTATGAAGCACTATGAAGCAAAACGACACTGATTGAACTTTGCTCGAATTACAGGCTTTGTTTACTAGCCGTGATTTGGATGTTACCTAGTGATGCAGAATAAAACAAATGAAAGAGTTTGAATTGGTGAACATACGTGCCACATAAAACCAAAAGAAACATAAATATCAGGTATTATTGGGTAAACTGGAAATATGCTTAACTTTTTTTGACCAGTGTATATCAGTAGATAGAGAGCTGCAAGAAGTACAACATCCCATATGTAACTCATTTTTTTTAATTTTGGATAAGGCGAGTTTAGCACTTGATAGCCTCAAGTCCGGAAGGGTTAAATCCGGAGATCGGGGCGGTTTTCTTGAAAGATGTTTTGGTTTTCGTTAGTCCAGTAGACACAATTGTGCCTTATGTTAAATGTAACTTCATCTAACCAAACATTCAGTCTTGAAAATCTTCCCTTCCATCACACATGTTCAAGAACCACTCACAAAATTCCAGTCGCCTATCTGGGTCGTCCTCATTTAGTGCGTGGACAAGTCTCGGAATGTAAGGCTTCCTTTTTCAGCTCGCAAAATTCGATGAACACTGGATTTGCTGATACCAATCTCACGAGAACATTACCTCATTGACTTGTTTGGGGATTGTGCAAAAGCCTACATGACTACATCAACACTCTCGTTATCGGTGGAACTTCTATTTCTTCAGCACCGCCCTTTCAACACATCTTGCACCGTTGCGTCGACTTCAAATTTGTCTCGGATTCTTGTGATAGTTACCCCTGTTGATGGTTGTGTTTCAAATTCAACCCTCTAATGTCTTTGAATTTCAACAACATTCTCCACTTTCCAATAACATTTCAGTACCTATCTACTTATGTTCATCGAACGATAATGCACCGCCATGTTTGTTTATAAACAGATGAACATGTTTCCATGCTTTCCACTGCCTTCTGTATCATAAACCGCAAAAATCTCATTTCTGTCTCATTTCTTTGCTGTGAAATAATATTTCAAAAGGCGTGTACATCAATTTGGGACACTCCGTATTGTATGTAATCAATGGCCTGCTGAACGTTGCTGATGCCCATTTACATGTAGTTAGTGATCAATAAAATGAACGATAACAAGCTATACAGGGTGTAACAAAACGGTATGTCAAAACTATAGGGAAATATTTCTCACATGTAGAGGATTAAAATATGTTATACTGCGTGTTCAGTTCAAAGTGTGTCATGGCTCGCTGTATGCCGTCATGTGGCTAGCCGATGAGCCTAGAGAATTCAATCTTCCTACACTTCCGCAGAGGCGTATTACCTATGTGCCAGAGAAGTTGCCTGGCAAGTATGGCGTTCATTCTGAAGAGTACTTACCGATACGTACGGTAACGCCGGTAGTGGCAAGAATGTGAACTGTTTGGAAACACGTACTGAGGTGAGTTTTTTTCTTACTGTCGGGATATGGGGAGAGGGTTAAGACGATTACTTACGTACAGTATTTGTTGACATTAACTTCGACGTTCAACATGGATACGGAACATTTTATTTGTGTTGTGGAATGTTGCCGTACGCAACCGATGATAATAAATACCCTGCGTACGACTTCCCGCGCAAAACACAGTTCGAAAGAGGTTATGGTAGCACACAGACCGTACAGACCGCCATCTGTTGCTACGACGTTCAAGTTTTACCGTACACGTTCTCAAGTTCAGATTGAACGCCTTGATTAATAGGCAACTTCTCTGACATAAAAGTTGAAACTCGCTTCAAATCGCTGACTCACAACAGTGACGTCATGACACACTTTGAAATGAACACCCAGTATAAACCTGGGTCCGAAAACACTTTATTTTCCAGAATGTGGGTTGTGGGTGAAGAAGAACGTATGGAATTTTGGATATTCCAAAAGAAATAAAATTTGAAAGGCTTGCTGCATTGAGATTCCTTTGAAATATTCACACATCATTAATTTGTACAAACAGTTCTCAAAAGTGCATTCACAGAGCTTCCAGGAGCTAGGCTTACTTCAAACGAGGTCAACAATTCATAGAATTTTGCACAAGCGATTATACATATCAGTGTTTACAAAATTCAGATTGTTCAAGCTTTAAATCCAAATGGTTGCACATGACGTTTTGAATTGGCATTCACCATGCCTCATTTCACTAAAATCAACAGTAATTAACTAAATAACCTGCTATGTTCAGATGATGCTTGTTTTCGCCTGCCAGACCACGTTAACATACATAACATTCCAATATGAGGCAGAAAATGCACTGACAACATTCTTTTGCATACGCGCTATAGTCATAAGAGAAATGTTTAATGTATAATAAGTTCGTAGTTACTTTCATATTGAAAGAGGTGACCATCACATCAATTAGGTTATTTTACGACACTGTATCAACATCTCAGGTTATTTAGCGTCTGAATGATATGAAGGTGATTATGCCGGTGAAATGAATCCAGCACCGAAAGTTACCCAACATTTTCTCATATTGGGTTGAGGAAAAACCCCGGAAAAACCTCAACCAAGTAACTTGCCTCGACCGGGAATCGAACCCCGGCCACCTGCCACGTGCTAGCCGTTACTCCACAGGTGTGAACCCATCACATCAAAGTATATCTTGATATGCTACACTTGCACCGCATATGAAGTCCTGTAAAACGATAAAATACCTTATAAAAATGGACTGAACTGTAAAATGTATCTTTTAAAACTATCGACATTTTTCCACATGATGTTTTAACATTGTTTTTAACTTGTTCATCTTTACATCGATCTTGTTAATTCATTTTATTTGAGAGAGAGAGAGAGAGAGAGAGAAATAACTGGTCCGGCCTTAATGAAGGATGACCACGAAGATCCGGAAATTAATAGCAAATAAATATAACTAATTAAATATGAATATTGTTATAAAAATAAAATGTAATAATTAAGCACCATTGATTATCAATTAGGCTAAACATTGGTAATTTCGTGATAATTTCATGAAAACTAATTTAAAATGCAAATGTGTAAATATATCCTTATTCCGATTTTTCATCTAAAAGACGATAACTTGCTGTACATACCTGGAGACATAAAAGATTGGATACGTTCTTGAATATGTGCCAAAACCACTTTTACAACTTAAGCTGAAAGATTGGTTATTTCGTGATAACCTTGGTAATTTCATGATATTGCATTAATAATTTCGTGAGAGGTAGAAGAATTGTGGAAAAATTCATTAAAGTCAAACGAAATTCTCATTTATTGTTACAAGACTTCAAACATAGTAATTCCGTCTAATATTCATAGCAAGAAAACATAGAAATACATATCAACACATAATAAGAATGAAATAAAAGTAAAAATTGAAATTGAAAAGGGATCTTCTTTGCCCTGAAAGGGTGAACACTTTTATTAAGGACTTTACTATGGCCTATATTACTAGGTAACTCCAAAAGTAATGCATAACATTTGTTTAAAAATTATATTTTTATCTTACAGCTTTGCTATTTTCACAGAATGTAGGTGCATCCTTTAGGAACAAGATTTCACTTTTCCACATAATCCCCGTCCCTTTCAACTGCCTTACGTAACCTAGGAACGAGGGCCTGTAGGCCAGCACGGTAAAAGTCTGGACCAACACGTCTGAGCCACTCTTTAGCAGCGTGCACAAGGGAGTCATCTTCTAACCTCATTCCGCGAAGGGATCCTTCAGTTTACCAAAGAGATGGTAATCGTACGGTGCCAGTTCAGGACTGTAAGGCGGCTGTTTCAGTGTTGTCTATCCGAATTTTCTGATCTGGTCTGTGGTCTTGTGACTGACATATGGCTGTGCGTTGTCGTTCAATAGCAGAACATCCTACTTCTCCCGATGTCGTCGAACACGACTCAGTCGAACTTGAAGTTTCTTGAGAGTTGCAACTTACCAGTCAGAATTAATGGTGGTTCCGTGTGGCATGATGTCCATAAGCAAGATTCCTTCTGAATCGAAAAACACAGTAGCCATAACGTTTCCTGCCGAAGGTGTACTTTTGAATTTCCATTTCTTTGGTGAATTTGCATGATGCCACTCCATTGTCTGCCTCTGTCTCCGGTCCAAAATGGTGGAGCCATGTTCCATCTTCTGTCACAATTCTTGCAAGTAAGTCATCTAGCACTTATTATTGACACTTAGCATGATAACAATTCAAACCGAAGCTACACTGAATCCATTGAGTCTCCGTTTTCTTTTTTTGTTATCACATCTTGTCTTCAGATTTCTAAAATTCCTATTGTAATACAATTTTTAAAATAGTATAAAATGTAACGCTTAATGCTCAACAAAATTTCGCCTCAAACAGCTCAGATTTCTATCAGTAAAACTAAGCCTATATGGCGACTACAGCTGTATCTAAAATTCCAAAAACATTCCCTAAAATTTCATGACGATATAATAAATCTTTGTACCAGATATCATATGCTTACCTTTAGTAATAAGTCTGTAATGTAATTACAAACATCCACAAAATTTGTACGCCTGAGAAGTCGACGCAGACTTGCTCTCTCCAAACATAAAAGCTCACTGAAGCAGCTACAATAGTCACACAAAGCTTAGCTGTATGTTTCTGGAAACTGGACAACATATGCAATCCCTTGGCGGAAATTTGGATCTCGTAACACTATTGGTTAGTTCACAAAAGAGCAAAGAAAAAGTATCACGAAATAACCACTGCCACGAAATTACCAATGTTTACCCTATAAAATAAAATCTTAGAAGATGACTATAAAATATACTTATAAATGAAAGATTTTATTAAAAATTAGCATATCTTTAATTAAGGTCTTCTGAGTGGTATAAATGAAACTGTATAATCTGCAGGGAATCTTTAAGAATTTCCGAGATGATTTTTTTTTAATTTCAAAAGTTGATATTGATAATTGTTTTAAAAAATGATATGTAAATTTTGGTAAAGAACTCCGAGCACCAAAAAATAAACCTGTCACTGACCAATTGAAGAGAGGGATGTTATACTTGGCACTAAGGTAGGGAATACAAGGTTCATAAATGGCCCTCTTTTCATGATGAGCTTGGCTTAGATCTCTCTCCATGCGTATAGTTGGATCTATGGTAATAGCCTTTTGTGCGAGATCGTGCGTATTTGCTTGTTTTCCGCACAGAACCAATACGCGCTAAGTGTGAAATACCAAATTCAGTATTCCCAACCTAACACACATAACAATTTCCCTCTTCTTACCGCTTAAGCGCGACATTCATTTTACTGCTTTAGGCTTTTAACATATTATTTTTAGAGACGTTTAACATAGTAATAATTATAAATTGGAAACTTACCACTGCAATTTCACCTAAATTGCAGTGTTAATTATTGTTTTTAAATATTTGCAAAAATTAAGTAAACTTATTGCACTCCTGATACAAGTAACATTAAGGAAGCCGTGAAAAAATCAACGAGATTCCAGATGCCGATGTTATTACTGCAATATGTTATATAAATAATATTGTTAAAATATTAAAATGAAAAATAAATCATTACATAACCTTACCGTTTGTTTTAAGTTCGCATTTATAGACTGGGGGAAAAAAAAAGACAGACGTATATCACGGCCTGCTGCAGTATAGTAAACATAGAAAACATTTTACAGCAACAATGTTGAAGAGAGATATTTTGGTGTTCCGAAGTTGGCGTCATTAAACAGAAACCAACATGGAGATTTCATTGCAACTAATTAGAAATTCGTCTTTCAGGTATGTAATAAACGATCTTCGCACAAAATAATGTACGATACACGAGCGGTATGTTTGTTTTCATGTTCTCGGAAATTAAAAAAGCTCAACTACGTTTCGCTTTTTCAATCTTTTCCTCGAACATGAAAACGTCAACATACCGCTCTTGTAACGTATATTACTATTGTTGTTACCTGTTTATTGCTATTATGTCCGGTCTTCTGTACTGTAATAACTTTACAAATTTGCAAATATGTCATTAAAACACGTCAATCACACGTGCAATTAATTTTGTGATGTTTATGTACTCTTAATTGACAATTTTTCCCATATTATATTGGCAAGATCTGAAGATGCTTACTGCTGAGCGAAAACGTGTGTCGTAAAATTAAATTAAAATAAACTTATGAAATTTGATAGGCGTTAGGCGGAAATACCATTACTTAAAGACTAAGACATTATGCCTGGACTCGCGTTATGGAATGCGCATTGGTTCGAGTCCCCATGGGAAAGGAATTTTCTCATGAAATTTCGTCCAGTCTACTGGACCGGTGCCCACCCAGCAGCGTGATGAATTTTTTAGATAAAATTGAGAGAGACATCAACACAACACAGACATGGAAATTTTACACATCCAACCAAAAAAAAAAAAAAAAACAGAAACTAAACGCACTAGATCAATATGAAATATACAAAATACAAAAACACATCCAAGTGAAATTCTCAACACACAACTCAATTTCAGAACACACACACTCTTTGACTCCACATTACACTACAAGTCCACAACTGTAGAGTAACGGTCAGCGCGTCTGGCCGCGAAACCAGGTGGCCCGGGTTCGAATCCCGGTCGGGGCAAGTTACCTGGTTGAGGTTTTTGCCGGGGTTTTCCCTCAAATGAGCAAATGCTGGGTAACTTTCGGTGTTGGACCCCGGACTCATTTCACCGGCATTATCACCTTCATTTCATTCAGGAGCTAAATAACCTAGATGTTGATACAGCGTCGTAAAATAACCCAATAGTAGGTTACACTACAAAACACACCCCCACAGGAAACAAAACAAAAGGCACCAAAACCAGCAACAACCAGTTCTGATGATGGCCAATAACAGGCCGAAACATGTTAACAAGGTAACATAAATTTAACACATGAAAGATATATAATACGTTTTCCGAAGTGATAGTGTTAAATGTTGTGTAATCAAGATGTAAAATTGATAGTGTAATCCTGTTTCGAAAAGCAGCTGTAACGACTGGAGGAATACTTCTGTTCTGGTTGGATGATCGTTCACCTCTTAAAGTGGACATGAAGCCAGCAATCGGCTGGTCGGCCTTATCCCATCATGGGTTGTCGCGCCGTGGAGTGCATTTGGTTGCAGGTGGTGCTTGAAGATACTCCAAGGAAAAAAGTTTGTGAATGTACATAGTCGGTTAACATTATTAATCTATATATATAATTTGAACTGGTAATGGGAATTACGGGAAAACGGCTGAACGGATTTTAATAAATGGCCCCTCATTTTGAAGCTTGGAACCCAAAGTTTTTCGGAAAAGTAGTAGTTTTCAGTGAACTGTCAATTTTCCTACATAATTTTCCTATTTTCCAAAATCCATCTGTTGTCAGTTTTGAGAACTAATTTTATTGCATCACGGCCGACTTGATTGAATTTCAGAACAAAACACAAACTACAATAAACAATAGGCTATTACACAAAGGCCATGACCTGCAGGATTGCCGACATATTTAGAGCTCAATTCAATTTGTTATTAAAAACTGATTCTGCAGTGTATAATTTTCTGAGTACAGCTGTGTATTGGATATTCAAATCTACGAAACTTGAGGTGGTTTGATGACATTATTACCATTAGAAATTAAATATTATTGTAGTTAATATCATGATGCGTCTATTTTTCATTAATTGTACATAATATTGATGCTATATTGATGACATGAAGGTGAAACGTTTTGAGGTTATGTAAGTAAATGTAGAGAATATCTTAATTTAGATCTTCATTTCTATAATTTACTGAGTGGCTGCTATATATAACTACAAAACTTAAGTAAGACAATAATATTGTTATTAAAAATCAAATATTTTTATGCTTATTAACCCAGTGGGTTTGGGTCTTTTTCCATATACTTAATGGCGGTGTAGTGTAGATATTGATATGTGTCATTGTCTTCAGTATTGGCTCGAGAGAGCGCAAAAATTACAGTTCCTAAGGAAATATCAAAAGGTATTGCTTACTGATAAAATAAGAGGCCTAGAAAATTTTGTAGTCTCCAGATCATTTCAGCAAGATCTCTTAGTAGGATAAAATGATTTTACGCTCTACATTTCAAGTTCTACATGCAGCAGCTATACGAAAATGCTATTGTTCGAAAGCTTAGCAAACCTGACATTTTTTTAACTTTTGCCTACAAAGCACAATGACCTGAAATAGCTACTGCTATTGTCCTGACATTCATACTTGCGTTTTCGCGTTAAAACTCAAAATCTGAAGTTGGATAGGTTCAAGAAAAAGTATTTGGCCTAAAAAAAATCCATTCAGAAGGAGTATGTTTCATTATTATGGAAGCAAATAACTATCAAAAAGACAAGTATTCTTCATTGAAAATAAATCTGAAAAATATTTATTTGAACGTCTAACCGAACTTAGTTTGCAGCAGCATTTGCTGCACAAGCCAGTAGTAATTTTGAAACCAAAGAAAATAGTGTTTGTTGTTGCATGTGGAATAAATGAGACAATTTAATTTATAATTGTGTTTAAATCAAAATACTATCGCGCGATATCGCACGTTTTCTTCAGCAGACTCTCTCGCACAGTTATGAAGATTAATGCAAGTCTCGCCGAGAAAATATGTATCTAGATAAGAGTGCACTCGCACTCAGAAGTGCAAATAGGCTGGTCGTTATTCACATTAAACGACCCATTACTTCCCCTTCATAATGCGACTTTACGAACATAATATAACCTCTTTGTTGTAAAGATTGTTTCCTTGTATAAAGACTTCTAACAACTCTAGTGGCGAAATTATCAAACTTATATCTGTGCTGGTGAATATAACAAGGTTACTTAAGTTATTTTTATAAGTAATTCGTTAATTCGAATAGATCTTATTTTTTTATGCATGACACTTGGAGATTAACATCCCACGCAGTGAAGGTAGAAAGGAATGAAGAGAGTGAAAATTGTGATAATCAATTAATAAATCATATTTTCTAACATAAGATTCGTGTAGATGCATTATTTGAATCGGTAAATTTTTATAAACACAGATGTGTAATATATATATATATTAAATCCCGAAAAGACAAAGTATATGATTATGTCTCGTGACGAGAATATTGTACGAAATAGAAATATAAAAATTGGAGATTTATCCTTTGAAGAGGTGGAAAAATTAAAATACCTGGGAGCAACAGTAACAAATATAAATGATACTCGGGAGGAAATTAAACACAGAATAAACATGGGAAATGCCTGTTATTATTCGGTTGAGGAGCTTTTATCATCAAGTCTGTTGTCAAAAAATCTGAAAGTTAGAATTTATAAAACAGTTATACTACCGGTTGTTCTATATGGTTGTGATACTTGGACTCTCACTTTGAGAGAGGGACATAGGTTAAGGGTGTTTGAGAATAAGGTGCTTAGGAAAATATTTGGGGCTAAGAGGGATGAAGTTACAGGAGAATGAAAGAAAGTTACACAACACAGAACTGCACGCATTGTATTTTCCACCTGACATAATTAGGAACATTAAATCCCGACGTTTGAAATGGGCAGGGCATGTTGCCCTCGGTTGTACAATGCTTTAGCTAAATTACACCCAGAACTTCTAACATGTAACCCACTAACATATAGCAAGAAAATTAGAAACGTGTTAATATCTTCAATTTGATTAAATAAATTTATAGCCTATGTGTATGAATTAATCAACCTATATTATATTTGTATTCTATAATTTTGAAATATATATTAATCCTACTTTTCACGTGCGATATTATTCTTCTCTAGTGTTAATATTATATTATATAATTCCATTGCCGCTGTAATTATATTTTAGTTCCTATTTTATTTTACTTATTTATTGTTATTATTGTTATTATTATTATTATTATTATTATTATTATTATTATTATTATTATTATTATTATTATTATTTCTTTTAATATTATATCTGAACTGCGACCGAACACGAGCGCTGCTCATTCGGTCTCAAATTTTGTTAACACTACTGTATCTTCTTTTTATATTGCTTGTATTATTTTATTTTGTTTGTTTTGTAATTATATTCTTTATTCTGTATATTTAAATTCAAAAAATAAAATAAATAAAAAATAAATGTAGCACGTATGAGCGAATCCAGAAATGCATATAGAGTGTTAGTTGGGAGGCCGGAGGGAAAAAGACCTTTAGGGAGGCCGAGACGTAGATGGGAAGATAATATTAAAATGGATTTGAGGGAGGTGGAATATGATGATAGAGAATGGATTAATCTTGCTCAGGATAGGGACCAATGGAGGGCTTATGTGAGGGCGGCAATGAACCTCCGGGTTCCTTAAAAGCCAGTAAGTAAGTAACTAAGTAAGTAAGTAAATCATTTTCTTTTAAATGTATTGCATGTAGTCACGCATTCAACAGAGTTTTAAAATCTCCTCTCACTTTTTACATATCAAGAGAAAAATTCAAAGCACACTTCTGAAATAGCTGAATTTTTGTTGAAAATAAAATTCCCGTCACAGTAAAAGCACTTCTGCATTCAGAAACGGACAATTGATTTTAATTACTAGATTGGATTAAATTTCAATTTAGCTCCCAAGTTTTAGTGATATTTTAACGTATTTTATATCGTAAAAGATTAATAACACCAATTTCATTTGTTCCATCGTTACACCTTTCTGACAGTATCCAATTTTTAATACTTTTAATAGAGATATTAGTACAACAAATACTGTAAAATAATGTATCGTGCCGTACTATTATGGCCTCGTGTTACGAAATGAGCGCTGGTTTGACTTCTCATGAAATTTCGGCCAGTGTATGGGACTGGTATCCACCCAGTACCGTGATAAATTTGAAGGACTACGATAGGTATTTGACATTATTATTATTATTATTATTATTATTATTATTATTATTATTATTATTATTATTATTACTTTGGCAGAGTGGATTGGAATAAACTGATCTGGATCCTAAAGAAAATTGTTGTTGATTGGAATGAGAGAATTCTGTTCAGTAATCTTTATATTATGAAACAACGAGTCAAAGTCAGGATAGGAGAAGAAATGTCAGAAGGAAGTAAAATTGGGAGAGGAGTACGTCAAGAATATCCTTCATCGCCTACCTTATTCAACATTTACTTAGAGAATTTAGTAAAGAACAGTTTTCAGAACATGGGAGGAGTGATAGTAAGAGAAACAAGAATAAAGTGCATCGGATTTGCTGATGATATGACGTTGTAAGCAGAAGAGGAGATGATACTAAGGGATATACTACTGGAGCTAAATGACAGCTGTGAGCAGTATGGAATGAAGATAAATTCCAACAAGACGAAGATCATGGTCATAGAAAAAAAAAAGTAAAGAAGATAAATTTGCAAATTCTAAATAAAGCAGTAGAGCAATTGGACAGCTTCAAATACTTGGGGTGTAGATACTACAAGCTCCTGCCAGGAAGTCAAAAGGAGGATAGCAATGGCCAAGGAAGCTTTTAATAGAAAAAGGAGCATCTTCTACGGACCTCTGAGAAAGAACTAAGGAGGAGACTTGTGAATTGCTTTGTGTGGAGTGTAGCGTTATATGGGAGTAGAAACATGGACATTACGACGAAGTGCAGAGAAGCGACTAGAAGCAATTGAAATGTGGATATGGAGAAAAATGGATCGTGTGAAGTGGACAGACAGGACAAGAAACCAAGCTGTGTTGGAAAGAGTGGGTGAAGAAAGAATGATCCTGAAACTGATCAGGAAGAGAAAAATGAAATGTCTGGGTCACTGGCTGAGAAGGAACTGCCTTCTGAAGGAAAATATACTGGAGAATTTAGTGAAGAACTGTTTTCAGAACATGGGAGGAGTGATAGTAGGAGGAATAACAAAGTGCACTAGATTTGCTTATGATATAGCATTGTTAACGGAAGAGATGATACTAAGGGATATGCTATTGGAGTTAAATGAGCAGTATGGAATCAAGATAAATGCCAAAGCAAGACGAAGACCATCGTTATAGGAAGAAAAGTAAATAAGGTAGGCAGTAGAGCAAGTGGACAACTTCAAATACTTGGAGTGTACTTTAAGCAGTAACATGAGCTGTTGCCAGGAAGTCAAAAGGAGAATGGCAATGACAAAGGAAGCTTTTAGTAGAAAAAAAGAGCATTTTCTGCTGTCCTATGGAGAAAGAACTAAGAACGAGACTTGTGAAGTGCTTTGTGTGGAGTGTAGCGTTATATGGGGGCAGAAATATGGACATTACGACGAAGTGAAGAGAAGAGACTGAAAGCATTTGAAATGTAGATATGGAGAAGGATGAAGCGTGTGAAATGGACAGACAGAATAAGATACGAAGCTGTGTTGGAAAGAGTAGGTGATTCATTCATTCATTCATTCATTCATTCATTCATTCATTATATTCCATAGATCTTACATGAGCAATGAAGCTTTAAGTTGTGGAACAAGTCAAAATTTTACAATATTACAAATACAATTTTTACACATTTTTATAGTTTTACAATTTAGTAATTTTCTACAATTTTTACAATTTTGTGCAATTTTTTACAATATTTTAGAGAGATGTAGTGAGATGAGGTGAGGTCCGAGGATTCGCCAAAATATTACCCGGCATTTTCCTTTTGGTTTGGGGAAAACCTCGGAAAAACCCAACCAGGTAATCAAATCAAAGGGGGGTAATCTAATCAAAGGAGTTGATGCAAAGGACTCGCCATAGACCATGCTGAAACTGATCAGAAAAATATAAAGGAACTGTCTGGGTCACTGGTTGAAAAGAAACTGCCTACTGAAGGATGGATTTGGAAGGAATGGTGAACGGGAGAAGAGTTCGGGGCAGAAGAAGACATCAGATGATAGACGACATTAAGATATATGGATCATATGCGGAGACTAGGAGGAAGGCAGAAAGTAGGAAAGACTGGAGAATGCTGGGTTTGCAGTGAAAGGCCTGTCCTTGGGCAGAACACTGTGAATAAATGATCAGTCCAGAGAATAAGCTGTTAAAATCTGCAGTTTTTTTTATTACTTTCACTCTGTAAGTTATACATTCCAATCCATGCCATTCCTGACTTATTTCAGTCACCCTATTAGAGCGAGGAGCCGAACAATAGAATCGCAGTAAATAACTGAGTTACAGTAGGATAATTCGTATTGCCCAATGGCCAGATATTCGAGACCCCTCTGCGTAACTTTCCTTAGTTATTAAAGATGACGACCTCGGGTTGTGAACAGCTGCATGCCTTGAGCCTCGAGAATGAAATTAATTGCCTCTAATATAGAAGAACTGCGTGCCTTTCTCATTGTTCTCAAACTTTTTGAGCTCTGCCTGCCAGTGGAAAATTAGCTTCATTCCATTTCAGGCCCGCTCCGCTGAAATATATTTTTAATTAATTGGTTTATTCCACTGAATTCCAGACTTAATTATCTCTGATTGCCCTGCCATATAATTGACCATTTTATCACCTCGCTATTGGCTACATGAAAGGAGGGATCTCGGCGCACTACTCGATAATCAGATACTGCGCAATAATTAAAACAAAGTCCCGTTAAACAGTTCTCGCGTTACACGTGTTCAAACAGAGGACGCGTAATGAACTTCACAGCGAATTTAATAGTGCGACACCCCCGAAAGTGAGAGTTTTGTATTCACATCCTCTGCAGTGGCTCACAACAGTGTCGTCAGAACTCACTGAAATGGGTATCGGGTAAGGAGAGTATCGGAACATGCACCGTGGTGCGGAAGAAAGAGCTGCCGTAGCTGGTGCAGGCGATCAGTTCATCCATTCATTCATTTATTATATTCCATAGATCTTACATGAGCTATGAAGCTTTAAGATGTGGAACAAGTCAAAATTTTACAATATTACAATTACAATTTTTACAAATTTTTACAATATTTTACAATTTTTACAGTTTTACAATGTATTAATTTTCTATAATGATGAGGTGAGGTCCGAGGATTCGCCAAAAGATTACCTGGCATTTGCCTTTTAGTTGGGGAAAACCTCGGAGAAACTCAACCAGGTAATCAAATCAAAAGGGGTGAAATGAAGTGATGCCGAGGACTCGCCATAGACCATCCGGCTTCAGTCCCACGGCTGGGGAAAACCTCGGAAGAAACCATTCAATGAGACCAAAGGGGATCCAACCCAAGCCCGAACGCAGCTCCGGATCAGCAGCCCAGCGAGTCTGCCGACTGAGCTACATCGATGGCACTGCTAAAAATTTACAATACATAGCCAATCAAATTATCAAATTTACAAACGCAAACGATCATTCATCAGTTGAGCTATACAGTATGTATAATACAAAACAAGTAAGTTAATTAAATTTAAGGCATAAACAATTCAATCAGTTGTGATATACAGAAATTGATAATACATATCATGCAAACTACTTCAAATTACAAACACAAGCAATTTATCAATAGAGCTATACAGATTACTATTCAATTTAAAGCATATACAATTCATCGGCCAAAACTATACAAACATATACAATACAAAGTAAGCAGATTAATTCAATTTACAAGCATACTTTCATTAAGCTATACAAATTTGTGCAATTAATATCAAGTAGATTAATTGAATTTATAATCATAAACAATTCATCAGTTGAGCTATACAGACTACTATACAATTTACAGCATATAGAATTCATCAATTGAGCTATACAGACTAGTATTCAATTTACAGCATATACAATTCATCATTTGAGCTATACAGACTAGTATTCAATTTACTGCATATACAATTCATCATTTGAGCTATACAGACTAGTATTCAATTTACTGCATATACAATTCATCATTTGAGCTATACAGACTAGTATTCAATTTACTGCATATACAATTCATCATTTGAGCTATACAGACTAGTATTCAATTTACAGCATATACAATTCATCATTTGAGCTATACAGACTAGTATTCAATCTACTGCATATACAATTCATCATTTGAGCTATACAGACTAGTATTCAATCTACTGCATATACAATTCATCATTTGAGCTATACAGACTAGTATTCAATCTACTGCATATACAATTCATCATTTGAGCTATACAGACTAGTATTCAATCTACTGCAAATACAATTCATCATTTGAGCTATACAGACTAGTATTCAATCTACTGCATATACAATTCATCATTTGAGCTATACAGACTAGTATTCAATCTACTGCATATACAATTCATCAGTAGAGCTATACAGACTAGTATTCATTTTAAAAGCATAAACAATTCATCAGCCAAACTATACAAACATATACAATCAAATTAGTTCAATTTACAAACTTATTTTCGTTAAGCTATACAAAATAGTACAATACATATGAAGTAGATTAATTCAATTTATAAGCTTAAAAATCATCAGTTGACCTATACAGTATACTATTCAATTTACAGCACATACAATTCATCAGTTATGCTAAACAACAGATTAAGTCAATATAAAAACATATTTTAGTTGGGCTATATAAAATTGTACATGTTTTAAAGTAGAATAATTCAATTCAGTGGAGAGTAGTCAATAGCTGTAGACGAGGACGCTATTTGTCTCACCGTTAAACATTATCATGTCTTAGCTCCTATGGTAGTTCATGAATCGCTCTGTAATTTTTAGTATTCATAGATAAATGTGTACGTTATGCATAAAAAAATTCGAAATGTAAATCTCTTTTTGGAAAGTGAGAAAAAATACATGACCTATTCAAAATAGACATTGACACCCTCCAAAAGTTGGTAAGCGGCAAACTTTTTTATTTTTAATTTTAGATAGTGGATCAAAGCGAGAGAAATGTTTAAAAAGAATGAAAATAAGTTTTAAAAGTGGTTGCTATTCAAAATCTTTATCAGTTTCCGTGTTACGGCGAGATGAACAAGGGAGTATTTTTGCCTTGCGGACTTTTGTATCCAGAGTGACTGAACTTTTGTCTGTTAGAATTCGGGATCCTTGTAGAAATCTAGTTGGTTTCAAAATTGTTTTCGAAATGTTTCCAGTGCTTAAAGTTTTCGAGTTAATCGTGAGTTTTTGAAAAAAAAAAACTTCTGTTACATAAATAACATTTATGCTGATTAAACACTAGTATAAAAGACTTTGAAAATTCAGAAAAATGATAAGAATAACGTAGCTAGTAGTCTTCATATTTATTATTATTATTATTATTATTATTATTATTATTGCGGCCGGGTAGCTCAGTTGGTAGAGCAGCTGGCTGCGGACTGGAAGGTCCGGAGTTCGATCCCAGGTGGTGACAGGATTTTTTTCTCATTGCCAAACTTTCAGAACGGCCCCGAGGTTCACTCAGCCTCCTATAAAATTGAGTACCGGGTCTTTCCCGGGGTTAAAGGCGGTCAGAGCGTGGTGCCGACCACACCACCTCATTCTAGTGCCGAGGTCATGGAAAGCATGGGACTCTACCTCCATGCCCCCAAGTGCCTTCATGCCATGTTACGGGGATACCTTTAACTTTTGTTATTATTATTATTATTATTATTATTATTATTATTATTATTATTATTATTATTATTATTATTATTATATTTTATTATTTTATTATTATTATTATTATTATTATTATTATTAATAAATATGGGAAATGCGTGTTATTATTCGGTTGAGAAGCTTTTATCATGCAGTCTGTTGTCAAAAAAATCTGAAAGTTAGAATTTATAAAACAGTTATATTACCGGTTGTTCTTTATGGTTGTGAAACTTGGACTCTCACTTTGAGAGAGGAACATAGGTTAAGGGTGTTTGAGAATAAGGTGCTTAGGGTAATATTTAGGGCTAAGAGGGATGAAGTTACAGGAGAATGGAGAAAGTTACACAACGCAGAACTGCACGCATGCATTAAATCCCGACTTTTGAGATGGGCAGGGCATGTAGCACGTATGGGCGAATCCAGAAATGCATATAGAGTGTTAGATGGGAGACCGGAGGGGAAAAGACCTTTGGCGGGCCGAGACGTAGATGGGAGGATAATATTAAAATGGATTTGAGAGAGGTGGGATATGATGGTAGAGAATGGATTAATCTTGCACAGGATAGGGACTGATGGCGGGCTTATGTGAGGGCGGCAAAGAACCTCCGGGTTCCTTAAAAGCCAGTAAGTAAGTAATATGTTAGTATTCTGTTCTTTAAGTTTTTTTAAATTTTCACTGCTTGTATACTTTGTAAACTGGTAGACTGTAACAGAAATTCTACGGCCTTAACTCTGCCAGTATAAGTAAATAAATTATCATTATTATTATTATTATTATTATTATTATTATTATTATTACTATTATTACTACTAATATAATACTAATAATAATAATAATAATAATTATTATTATTATTATTATTATTATTATTATTATTATTATTATTATTATTATTAGTCATTGTTGAGGAAAAATATTGAATTTCACTAATTTTTCATTATTCAGAGCATATGCCTCCTCTTAGCTGGAATAGAAATGAACGAACCGTGAGAATGTTTAATCGCGGTTTAAGTGAAAACTTAACCGTGGTTACTCTAACCGAAGTTCACCTACTGTACATGGCTGAAAGTCTATTCAATTTCAATTAAACAAGTGAAGTTTGTTCAGAATTGCGTAGTGTTCATAAAGTTACGATATAGTACTGAACGCCACCAACACTTACCATTCTCGTCTGTGGTCTTCAATTTAGTGTTGCTTTGGTAACGCCTCTTAGTCTTTTACTAAGGATGTCGCAATAAAATAACGTTTGTGCGAGATCGAGCGTATTTGCTCGTTTTCAGCACAGAACCAATACGCGGTAAGTGTGAAATACCACATTCAGTATTCCCAACGTAACACACATAACAATTTCCCTCTTCTTACCGCTTAAGCGCTACATTCATTTTACTGCTTTAGGCTTTTAACATATTATTTTTAGAGACGTTTAACATAGTAATAATTATAAATTGGAAACTTACCACCGCAATTTCACCTAAATTGCAATGTTAATTATTGTTTTTAAATATTTGCAAAAATTAAGTAAAATTTACTACTCCACGAAACTTATTGCATTCCTGACACAAGTAACATTAAGGAAGCCGTGAAAAAATCAACAAGATCCAGACGCCGATGTTATTACTGCAATATGTTGTATAAATAATATTGTTAAAATATTAAGATGAAAAATAAATCATTACATAACCTTACCGTTTGTTTTAAGTTCGCATTTATAGACTGGGGGGGAAAAAGACAGACGTAAATCACGGCCTGCTGGAGTATAGTAAACACAGAAAAAATTTTGTAGCAACAATGTTGAAGGAAGATATTTTGGTTTTCCGAAGTTGCCGTCATTGAACAGAAACCAAGATGGAGATCTCATTGCAACTAATTAGAAATTTCTCTTTCAGGTATGTAATAAACGATCTTCGCACAAAATAATGTACGATACACCAGCGGCAGGTTTGTTTTCATGTTCTCGGAAATTAAAAAATCTCAACTACGTTTCGCTTTTTCAATCTTTTCCTCGAACATGAAAACGTCAACATACCGCTCTTGTAACGCATATTACTATTATGATTCCGACGAGAAGAGGCTCTATGAAGGCGTATTCAAGGGATTTTGCAGTTACTGAAATACTAACATATTGAAATTGAACTTCCGTCGAGTTTCCCCATCTGGAATAATAGCACCGCAGAGGCGTTTGGCTTATACGTAAACAGGGGCAGACGCGATCGTTAATTTTCCCCGATTGGATGCATAGAGACAGCTGACGGCAAACAAACGCCGTGAGTTTCTCAATACCTTTTCAGCTCTGGCTAAACGAGAAGTTGAAAAGTTACTGTCGTCGTTTCAAGGGAGGTGATGAGATAGTAGAGAATTCCACTCAGTCAAGTCGATTTTTATACGTCACATTCAATGGGAAGAAAGTGTTGCTTTCACTCCCACAAAGCCTCCAAAACACTCACTGGCATTGCGGCTTAGTCACGGCCTCCTATTATGTGTTCTAGTGGACGTTGAAAGGGTTTCAACGTGATCAAATGTAGGCAGACAGAGGATTTTATGCTGTCTTCACAGATAAGAGATGAGAGCGTCATTCTCTTGGAACTTGAACACGTGATTATTCTTCAAAGTAACTTCTTTTAGATGACAATTCCTTATATTTCGCCGAAAGCTTTTGAAAATAACTGGTATGACTTGATTTCACATTATATGCACTGGCATTATAACGAATTTCTGAGCAACTTTGTTGGAGTCAAAGAGAAATAAATTGAACTAAATTTGGAATAATTAATTCAATAAACTTGTACACTGACTTTCAAAGATTTCTGACCGTACTAATCGATAGTGATCAATAATTTGTTGCTATAAGTGTGGCTTCTTTAGTCAGTTTCTTTCAGATGCGTTTCCAATTCACTATAGGCTAACGCAAGGAGATGCACTATCACCTTTACTTTTTAACTTTGCTCTAGAGTATGCCATTAGGAAAGTCCAGGATAGCAGACAGGGTTTGGAATTGAACGGGTTACATCAACTGCTTGTCTATGCGGCTGACGTGAATATGTTAGGAGAAAATCCACAAACGATTAGGGAAAACACGGAAATTTTACTGGAAGCAAGTAAAGAAATAGATTTGGAAGTAAATCCCGGAAAGACAAAGTATATGATTATGTCTCGTGACCAGAATATTGTACGAATTGGAAATATAAAAATTGGAAATTTATCTTTAAAAGAGGTGGAGCAGTTCAAATATCTTGGAGCAACAGTAACAAATATAAATGATACTCGGAAGGATATTAAACAAAGAATAAATATGGGAAATGCCTGTTATTATTCGGTTGAGAAGCTTTTATCATCCAGTCTGCTGTCCAAAAATCTGAAAGTTAGAATTTATAAAACAGTTATTTTATTTCAAGAATATACTCCCGGAAATAAATGGATTTTATCTAATGAGGGTCTGTCTTCCTCTGAATGGCGGGACGCAATTAAGATGAATGCTAACGTAGCACCAGTGAGAAGTCTTCATGGGAGATCCTTGGACCGTTTCCGTTGCAGATACTGCAACGAGATTGAAACCGTAGCACACGTCCTAGGATCCTGTCAGCATGGAGAACTCCTGAGAAATTCACGCCATCATAACATCCGAAAACTAATAGCACAAGCCCTTAGAAACAAATCCTTTGAGGTCCATGAAGAGGTGCACTGCGTTGCGTCTGAAGGCGGCGGAATTAGAAGAGCGGACATCGTGGCTCTAGACAAGATTAATAGTAAAGGCTTTATACTGGACCCAACTGTTAGATTTGAGATGAGCCAGACCCAACCATCCGAGGTCAACAAAGAAAAACAACAAATTTATGAGCCTACTATTCGGTATTTTCGAGAAAAATATGAGATGGAAGAATAAGGTGCTTATGAAAATATTTGGGGCTAAGAGGGATGAAGTTACAAGAGAATGGAGAAAGTTACACAACACAGAACTGCACGCATTGTATTCTTCATCTAACATAAGTAGAAACATTAAATGCCGACGTTTGAGATGGGCAGGGCATATAGCACGTATGGGCGAATCCAGAAATGCATATAGAGTATTAGTTGGGAGGCCGGAGGGAAAAGACCTCTAGGGAGGCTGAGACGTAGATGGGAAGATAATATTAAAATGGATTTAAGGGAGTTGGGATATGATGATAGAGACTGGATTAATCTTGCTCAGGATGGGGACCAATGGCGGGCTTATGTTAGGGCGGCAATGAACCTCCGGGTTCCTTAAAAGCCAGTAAGTAAGTAAGTAATTAAGTGGCTTCTTTAGACCTAATAAGCATATTTTGTTGGTTTATCACAATATGTTGAATATTTTATGAATTACTTCTGCGGGTTAACTCACTCTTCCACAGATATACTCATTCGTAATTCTTACATTTTTACTTTCAATATACGTCTCCAAAACTTGGTGCTGGTGTCTCGTTTCCAGCATCGAGCCCCAAGTGCTTCGAGAGCAGTGCCATGGGCACGTCGTGCTATTAAAGTTGCATGTGCGCCTGGAACATCTGCAGACAGCACGGCATATCGGCAACTCGGTACATCAGTTATTTATTCCACTGCGACGCGAAGGTTCGAGTGATGACCTCTCGCCAGCGAGCTCTAAATCATCCGCGGTCCATTTTATGTAGGTTATTCGCAATCTCGTAACGGCCTGAAACCCCAGAGGGAAAACCGCATCTAAATCCTGCTTGGAGCACCTGATGCAATGCTACAGTACACTTCGATCGCCTCACAGTTAAATCATCCCGACATGAGCGGAATTACTGCTTGAATATTAAGTGGGAGGCTTCAGTGAAACGAAGTAAAGGCTGTCAGGCCGCCTGCGAAGTCGTATGCATTTGCAGGTGATGTGCCTATGACATTCCGTTTCTTCACTTTCTTTCTTACTTCTGTTTTGTCTTTCCATTTTTATTTCTTTCTCTTTTTGTGTTCCCCATTACCTTTCCTTCTCTCTTCCTGGTTCCCTGTTCCTTTCTCGCATTTATTTTCCTTATTTCTTGTTCCCTTTGTTTCCAGCTTCTTATTATCCCTTCCTTATGTCATTATGTTTTACTCTAGTCCCCATTTTTTATTACTACTCTTCCGTAATTCATTTTCTCTTCTCTTGTCTTGTCTTGTTGTCTTGTCTTGTCTTCTATCCACTCCTCTCCCCTCCCCGTCCAGTCCCTCCCCTCCCTTCTCTTCTCTTCTCTTCTCTTCTCTTCTCTTCTCTTCTCTTCTCTTCTCTTCTCTTCTCTTCTCTTCTCTTCTCTTCTCTTCTCTTCTCTTCTCTTCTCTTCTCTTCTCTTCTCTTCTCTTCTCTTCTCTTCTCTTCTCTTCTCTTCTCTTCTCTTCTCTTCTCTTCTCTTCTCTTCTCTTCTCTTCTCTTCTCTTCTCTTCTCTTCTCTTCTCTTCTCTTCTCTTCTCTTCTCTTCTCTTCTCCCTCCCCTCCCGTCCCTTCCCTTCCCCTCACCTCCCCTCCCCTCCCCTCCCCTTCCGTCCCTTCCCCTCACTCTTCTCTTCTCTTCTCTTCTCTTCTCTTCTCTTCTCTTCTCTTCTCTTCTCTTCTCTTCTCTTCTCTTCTCTTCTCTTCTCTTCTCTTCTCTTCTCTTCCCATCTCCCCTCCCCACACTCTTCTCTTCTCTTTCCGTCCCTCCCCTCCTCTGCCCTTCCCTTCCCTCCCTCACCTACCCACCCTTCTCTTCTCTTCTCTTCTCTTCTCTTCTCTTCTCTTCTCTTCTCTTCTCTTCTCTTCTCTTCTCTTCTCTTCTCTTCTCTTCTCTTCTCTTCTCTTCTCTTCTCTTCTCTTCTCTTCTCTTCTCTTCTCTTCTCTTCTCCCCTTCCATCCCCACCCCTTCAATCCCCCTCTTATATCCCCTCATCTCCTCTTCTCCTCTCCCCTCCCCTCTTCCCTCCCCACCCTTCCCCTCCCGTCCCCTCCACTCACCATTCCCTCCCCTCCCCCTAATCTCTTCTCTTCTTTACTCCCCCTCTTCTCTCCTCCCCACCCACCCCTCTCTCTCTCTCCTCTCCTCTCCTCTCTCCTCTCCTCCTCTCTCTCCTCTCCTCTCCTCTCCTCTCTCCTCTCCTCTCCCTTCCTCTCCCCTCCCCTCTCCTCCCCTCCTCTTCATTTTCTTCCTAATAAACAAATCTCTCAAGGTAGTTAATGGCTCTCAGCTACACACATACACACACATAAAACTGATTCCGCCTGCCAAACCATTAAATACGTCCCACATGACAACACTGATATTTGGGCTGCCTAAACCCAAAAGAACGGTTTGAATCAGACACATTGTACCAAGACGGTAGAAAGCTAAAATTGTGCCTCACTGGCCTTGCATCCCTTGAAGAATCAGTTCTCGATTTTGTGAAATGTTTGTCTCCGAGCTTCCTGGAGACTGCGGGGAGTTCAAATAGTCCGTCTCCATCCCGAGTGGAACTCGGACGCTTCCAGTCTGTGCTCCACCGCCTAAGCAAACTCTGCCCAACATTGTAACACATAATTATGTTTACATCCTGGTGGTTAAATTAATGTTCACATGTGAAGCATCTACTTTGAGCTACAAGCGATAATAATTATAAATGCCTAGCATTCACGTATCCAGTTCCAGACCGTGATTGAAAAGTAGAGCGGCCTATGTGTGTCAAAACACTGTATCCTTACTTACAAACGGCTTTTAGAGAACTCCGAGGTTCATTGCCGCCCTCACATAAGCCCGCCATCGGTCTCTATCCTGAGCAAGATTAATCCATTCCCTACCATCATATCCCTCCTCCCTCAAATCCATTTTAATATTATCTTCCCATCTACGTTCCGGCCTCCCCAAAGGTCTTTTCCCCTCAGGTCTCCCAATTAAGCTCACACATTTCTGGATCCATCCATACGTGCTACAAGCCCTGTCCATCTCAAACGTCTGCATTTAATGTTCCTAATTATGTCAGATGAAGAATACAATGCGTGGAGTTCTCCTTTCTCCTGTAATTTCATCTCTCTTAGCCCCAAATATTTTCCTAAGCACCTTATTCTCGAACAACTTTAATCTCTATTCCTCTCTCAAAATGAGAGCCCTGTATATATTTTTTTCACATTTAATTTTCATTTTCACATTTTCGCCTTGATTATTTTTTATGTTTAATTTGTTTCATTTTCATAACATATGTGACTATAGTTTTATACTGTCTACATTAATTGGGGCTTTGCTCTGTTGTAGACAACATAAATAAATGAATAAATTAATAAATTAATGAATGAATAAACAAATATATTGTTGAATGAATGAATAAATAAACAAATTGTTGATTAAATGAATAAATAAATAAACTTATTATTAAATAAATGAATAAATAAATAAACAAATTGTTAAATAAATAAATAAACAAATTGTTGAATAAATAAATAAACAAATTGTTGAATAAATAAATAAACAAATTGTTGAATAAATAAATAAACAAATTGTTGAATAAATAAATAAAGAAATTCTTGAATAAATAAATAAACAAATTGTTGAATAAATAAATGAACAAATTGTTGATTAAATGAATAAATAAATAAACTTATTATTAAATAAATGAATAAATAAATTAACAAATTGTTAAATAAATAAATAAACAAATTGTTGAATAAATGAATAAATAAATAAATTATTATATAAATGAATAAGTAAATAAACAATTGTTAAATAAATGAATAATTAAATAAACAAATTGTTAAATAAATGAATAAATAAATAAACAAATTGTTAAATAAATGAACAATTAAATAAACAAATTGTTAAATAAATGAATAAATAAATAAACAAATTGTTGAATAAATGAATAAATAAATAAGTAAATTATTGAATAAATAAATAAATTAATTAATTAAATTATTATTATATAAATGAATAAGTAAATAAACAATTGTTAAATAAATTAATAATTAAATAAACAATTGTTAAATAAATGAATAATTAAATAAACAAATTGTTAAATAAATAAATTGCTAAATATATAAATAAACAAATTGTTAAATAAATAAATAAGTAAATATGCTTCAAACGTCGTTTAAAATGTATTTTTCAATCTGTGCATCGGTGTAAATCCTACAATTTTTATTTACGTATTAACCTATGAACCTCAAATTTTTACCAGGGAATAAAAATGCAATGTTAAAATAACATACCAAATTGCAATGCTCTATAATGTAGGCCTACCATTCCTGACATATTAAAATTCTTAATTAAATTTCTAATACCTAAATTCATATTTCATCAATGAGCACCATGCGCTCAACAGTCCCAAATTTCTATCTACAAATTTAATATTTGCCTCGCAAGACAAATATAAAGAAAGTAATTTGGGTTTTTCAAGAAACTGGTGATACTTTTCTATTAAACAAATTTTGAATATCGATATGATTTTCCTTTTCGCATTTTATGTTATCTGTCAAAGATTCGTAAAATTATATGATCATTATTAGCACTATAAAAAAGCCGAAATCAGATTTTTAGTTCAGTATTTATACACAATTCCTGAAAATTTCAAGATAATTGCATGAAAACTGTATCGCGTAGTGAGTTTTGAATCAAACAAAATGCTAAAAAAAAAAAAAAATCTTAGAAAAAAAATGAATTTTAAAATTTCAGATGTGAAAAACTGTACATCATCCTGTTGTCCAAGAACTTTCCAGAGATAAGCGCCATATTAAAATAGAAAGTTTATTCAACAGTTATCTCACTAGAGATTTTGATTTATCTAGAGAAAATCAAAACTCGAGGGGGATTTAACTGACTATTACACGATTAGAAGAAAGTATATAAAGATTAGAAGTAACGAAGTACTCCAATACAATAAAATATTAATTGACTTACGAAAATACAACTGTCTTCAAATGTATTATTGTACCATCTCAACATTACAAATATTACCTAGATGCATGCTAGATGGCAGTAGTGTCTTTATGCAGACACTGTAATGATTACTATTCAATAAATCTTAATATTAAACAATCTCTGATACGTGACTATCCATAATATCATATAACAGAAGTTCTTTTATCCTCTCAGAGCAGAAGCTATAACATAACCTAACTAATATACTCAAGTGTTAGAAAAGTTTTAATTAACGACGATGACATAAAAAATAAACATGAATAATTTTAAAAGGAATAATTATTGAATGTACAATTTTCATATTTGAATGTGGTTGGTGGTTCAATTGATGTTATATTGGACGTGTGCGTAATAGAAGTGGAACTCGTTGATTTAGGCCTACATGGTGTATTCAACTTATTCAGGATTTCCGAATGAATAATTTTAAAAGGAATAATTATTGAATGTACAATTTTCAAATTTGAATGTGGTTGGTGGTTCAATTGATGTTATATTGGACGTGTGCATAATAGAAGTGGAACTCGTTGATTTAGGCCTACATGGTGTAGTCAACTTATTCAGGATTTCCGAATGGTGCTCTTCATTTATTTGTAAATCGTATTTCAGAAGATGCATAGGTATGATCAGTGATTTTTATTAATTCTTGTTCTTGAATGCCAATGCGAGTCATATTTGAAACTGCTGTGCATCGACTGGAGTGGTTTGAAATTTATATATATTTTTGACGTCCAGACCAGCGCAGTTTCAAATGTTGGCAAACAAAGAAACAAATGCTAGGGACGCGATAAAATTAAACAAATGCTAGGGACGCGATAAAATTAAACAAATGCTAGGGACGCGATAAAATTGTGCGATAAGCAGCCATGATTGGTTGAAATACGTCCTTTCGTACCGTTTTATTGGTCAAAAGTAGTATGACGTAGTAAGAGTGTAATAGTCAACAGTAATCTCACTAGAGATTTTGATTTTATCGGTAAATCTGCGATTGGAACAAAAATTCAAAACTCGAGTGGGATTTAATTGACTATTACACGATTATAAGAAAGTATATAAAGATTAGAAGAAATAAAGTACTCTAATACAATAAAATATTATAAATCTTGATTACACAACTTTTAAAACTATATCACTTTGGACACTCTTTGACTCCACATTACACTACACAAACACACCCCCACAGGAAACAAAACAAAAGGCACCAATACCAGCAACAACCAGTTCTGATAATGGCCAATAGCAGGCTGAAACATGTTAACAAGGTAACATTAAATTTAACACGTGAAAGACATAGAATACGTTTTCCAAAATAAAATATTAATTGAGTTACTAAAATTCTATTTCACTAATGTTAGCTTCACCAATACGTTTGAACGAAGCCGCCCTCTTCAGTTGACTATCTATGCGGGAAACAAATGACGATCAGAAAGCGTTTTTTTATAGTACCGTAAACCATTTGCAGTTTGAAATATTGACAAACAAAGAAACAAATGCTAAGGAAGTGATAAAAACAAACAAATGCTACGGAAGTGATAAAATTGTAGCGATAAACAGTCATGATAGGTTGAAACATATCCTTTCGTCAAAAGTATTATGACGTAGAAAAAATGTATAATAGTCGTAATAAAATACTGAACAGGAGCATCATCTCCTCAAAACTAGAGTCCATAGCCATGGAAAATAAAGACCTCACATGCCTGATCCACAACATGCTGAGTAGTAACAGTGTACAGATCTCAGACAGCATAACCTTGTCAACAAACATCACGCAAACAAATGGAGTTCTGCAGGGAGACCCCCTCAGTCCTCTATTATTTAACATCGCCACCCACGACGTCGTAAAATCAATAAGAGAAGAATCTACAGATGTCAAGATCTATATCTATGCCGACGACATGGTCCTGGGATCTCATGACAGGAGTGAACTCCAAAAAGCAACCTACGCGCTGGAAAAGTGGGCTGACCAAAATGAGCTGGAGATAAACATGCAGAAAACCGAACACATGATATTCAGGAAAGGGGGGAAGATATCTCAACAAGACAAAATCTTTCTGAAACAAGAACCTCTACAAACAGTAAACCAGGCCAAATACCTCGGACTGACACTACAGACCACAACAAATTCATTCAGGGTACACACCAAGCAAAGAGCTACAGCAGCCACAAAAGCCATTCATGACATCAGAGAACTAACCAAGCTATCTCTCAAAACAGCGATGATCATCTTCCACACCAAGATAGTCCCCATACTTACATACGGACTAGACCTAACGTGGGACAAGCTGCGCACGAAAGACCTCCATACCCTAGAGAACGTCAAGGCTCGCTTCTTGAAGGCTGCACTAGGAGTATCAAAACACACTCTATCCAGGCTGGTGTACGTGCTCGACCGCGAGACCTTCTTGATAGAAGAACTCAGAACAAAACTCGATCTGCCCTCCACTTCCAACTGGAAGAAAGCTCTAGACGAGAGGGTAAGGAAGAGGGAAGACATCTGGGAGGATTTCTACACAACGGAGGCCATGATAAACCGGACCTGGACAGACACGAACCAGAAGCTCCGCCACTTCGTGACATCGCTGGCGGTTCATGGATACCACCACAAGATATGCAGAATTCAGTGTTTCCACGAACCGGACGACAATTGTGTGTGTGTTCTATGCAACAAGACATGTGATAGATACCATATCCTAGTCTGTGGGAATCGGCAGCTATCAGTCATTAACTTTGTTCAATCCAAGTGACTTTCATTTATGCACAATTTGTGCGCTTTATTATTATTATTATTTGAATACTGAAAAACTAAAAACCAAAATTCCACCGATGCCTTAAACAAATAACAACTGGGTAAATATTCGTAAAATCTTTAACACAAAAATGGTCGGCGACGGCATAGTTGTTGAGGAACGCAGGCTACAGAATATTAAATGCAAATCCAAGATCTGCGCGTGGATACGTCGCATAAAGAATGAGGAAGGGAGAGTTGTTTTTTTTTTTTTTTTTCCTGGCAGTGAGAGCAGCCAATTTCTCTTCAGCTTGCAGTTTTAAGCATTTTGGCCTGCACTGAAAAGAAAGGAAGAAAAAGTGGTGATATAAGAGGTACGGTGATTGTGCTAGTGACGTAGCTGTAGTCTGGCTAATTAATGGGGCTCGGGGGGAATTCGAGCCGCGAGCCCGGCTTTGGCTCCCGTACACAGCCTACAAACGAAGCCGCCAAAACCGGAATGGCGGTATGCGAGGGGGAGAGCGTTGCCATTTTCATATCTTCTTTATTCCTAGTTCCTATGCGCGTGTTTTTGTACAGTCCTGCTCCAATTACATGCATTCCTATCTAGCTAGCACACTCGTGGGTTATTTCTACCCTCCTGCTGCTTTCTTTTTGTAAGAGGTCATAATCCAACACCCAAAATATTACATTTGCACCCTTTCCCCTACATTTAAGGAGATTACTCTCTTTGCAGTCTTCTGTAATTCTCATTATTATTTAAAAAACAATGTACTCACATAAGAAGCTATTAAGCAAGTTAGCACACAGTAGACAATTCGTGCAAATGTAATTAGCAGTGCTAGATTCGTGTAAAAATGCATATTTTTACCGGCCAGTTGAAAGTCACACTTTTTATACACGTTTTGCACATCTGTGATGATGAATATGTAAAATTAATCATGCATATTTCTTCATAGTTCAGACATTCTTGCATATAATACACTATAATATATACAGTATGTGTATGTATGTGTATATATATATACATACATACATACATATACTTATTTGGGTCAGTCCTTTTTACAGCGTAAAATGCAGTTTGTTCAGTAAGTGGATCCTTTCTAAAGGTAAATTTATTTATTTATTTATTTATTTGTTTATTTATTTATTTGTTTATTTATTTATTTTTTTATGTATTTGTTTATTTATGTATTTTTATGTATTTATTTATTTATGTATTTATTTATTTATTTATATGTTTATTTGTTTATTTATTTGTTTATGTATTCATTTATTTATTTGTTTATGTATTTATTTGTTTATTTATGTATTTATTTATGTATTTGTTTATTTATTTGTTTATTTGTTTGTTTATTTATTTATTTATTTATTTATGTATTTATTTATTTCATTATTTAATTCATTATTTATTTATTTATTTATTTATTTATTTATGTATTTGTTTATTTATTTATGTATTTTTATGTATTTATTTATGTATTTTTATGTATTTATTTATGTATTTATTTATTTATTTATTTATTTGTTTATGTATTTATTTATTTGTTTATTTATGTATTTATTTGTTTATTTATGTATTTATTTATGTACTTGTTTATTTATTTGTTTATTTATTTGTTTATTTGTTTATTTATTTATTTATTTATTTATTTGTGTATTTATTTATTTCATTATTTAATTCATTATTTATTTATTTATTTATTTGTTTATTTATTTATGTATTTATTTATTTATTTATTTCATTATTTATTTCATTATTTATTTCATTATTTATTTATTTATCCATTTATCCATTTATCTATTTATTTATCTGTCTATCTGTCTATCTATCTGTCTATTTATCTATTTATTTATTTATTTATTTATTTATTTATTTATTTATTTATTTATTTATTTTGCTAATAACTGTAACATAAAATATAATATATACAGAAAAACTTTAGCTCGCCCCTGAAAGAGTAGAGCTTGTAAATTTGGAGTTCCTCAGGGCTCTATATTGGGGCCAATCCTTTTCCAATATTTATATAAGTGATTTACCTTGTAACACTAATACTAACAGTCAAATTTTTTTGTTTGCTCCTGACTTTGGATTAAACATTTCTTGTAATACTTTAATAAATTTAAAACAACAGCTGTATAAATTATAGGCCTAGTACACTATTATAGGATTGGTGTTCCTCTAATAACCTGTCATTATACTTCCCTTCGGGTGTCCGCCTCCCTCCATAGGTGCTATGCGCGTTGCAGGTTACACAGTGGCTCGGCGCACGATCACAATTTTCGCGACGGCTGATATATACAGCCGTGTTCTTAGACTTCCAGCTGCATACCTATAGATTTGGACAGTGTACGAATGAATGACAGATGCCATGGATTGCACTACTACTGTATTAATATGAGTTAAGAGAAAAAAAGGTTATTAACTACAATTTTACTTTTCGTCGTTGGAATTTGTGATAGCGAGATGAAATTTGGCGGGATAGGCCTAGAATTCACCATGGAATTACATGATATTCGCTTTACAGGTGAAAGAAACATTTGAAGAAAAACCAGGCTAAGTAAGCGCCCCTAGCAAAAATCAAATCCACGCATGAGAGCAGTTCCGGATGAATAGACAATAGGTACTACCGCATGAGCTACGCCTGCGGCTAAGATATTAATATCGGAAAATGTAATGACTATGCTTTCAATTTAACTACTCAATTTGATGAATAATATGGTTGATTTATATATGCCCGCTAGCGCCAAAAGTGTTTATGCAGTGCGCGACATTGCAAATTTAAGCTTATTTCCAGTTACAGTATATCCACTGCCGGGAGGTGCAACAGGAATCAAAGAGCAAATACAGCGTGTGGCAATGCAAAAGCAGTACTGAATCTGGAACAAAAAATTTATTCAAAGTATAGGGCTATTTCTCCCACATACATTGATCATGAAGCAGCTGGGAGAAATGCCTGAAGGTCGTATCTGTAATATTACTTTGAGTGTTGTAGCCTATCCCTTCGAATTTTATTCACGCCATGAAAATAGCTACATATCTTCCAGTAGGACTGTCAGTTATAACGAAGTATCAAGGTACAACCTATTCCATTAATGCCGTCACTTTTTGTAGTTGTGTTTACATTCAGTACTTCATTCCTTTTCCACTGTAAATTTGTATACAACAGACATACAGACAGCCATTCCTACGAGCAGTGGCGTGCCGCTTGCAGCTCTGAAATGTTGGCATAAATCACAAACGAGTTCTAATTGTGTAGCTACTACTCTAGCATGAACACCACTGAAAACCGGAATACGCATGGGTGGTCAACTCGTGCTCTCAAAGTGTCACTACGATCTCAGTGCAGGTATAACGGACTCTGTACTACCTATACTGTCTATATGCGGTTCTTGCAAGACGCAAGATTGCTCGCATCTGCAGTAAGTGGCGGCTCGTTTTAAATGAAAAACAATATAATACCCAGGTTACTTCCCTTTAGCGATGCGTCGAAAGGAAATAATTTTTTTATTAAGAAGTGAGGTAAAGCTTGTACAGGGACATCATTTTATTTTTACTAACATTTTTAATATTAACCTGTCTATAACTTTAGAGAACCGGAAACACCGCTTGCTCCCCCCTCCAAGACTGGAGTTCGATGATACTGGCGTAAAACACAAATCACTCTACTAGATATAGAAAGGAAGAAAAGTAGTTCATCCATTTACGTAAACTAGGAAATATCGCGCTTTTCGGTTTGATAATTTTCATTAGGTTTTCTTTAATGAAAGTACAGTACTGTATTAAGAATAAGTGTTTTTACTCACGAAGTGAGTTATCCATGCGAACGTATTCATTATGCGGTGTATATTATACTGTCTACAGCACATTAGCGTACAATATAGAGAAAGAAGTTAAATTGAAAAATAATCATAATATGAATATTTAAACACAATTTTGAAAATGGTGGCCGTTCATTTCGATACAGGCTTCAGTTCTAATGTGCATATTATCGCAATATAGACTATTCATTGTAATTCCAATTGCCAGTTTCGTCCTTCCTACTAGGAACTCATGTTGAAATAATTCTATACCTACTCTACGTACTGTTAATTCAATCTTCACTTCTGCCCGATCCGAAAATATAAAATTACTCAGACATGCTATCTACTGTCCGTCCAAGTGGTTATGCCGCAGGATTGTAGAAAGGGAGGAAATCACGTGACAGTTAATTACTTAACGAGGCCCTTTTATTTAAGTTAAATTAAACAGCTGTATATTATTACGTAAACGCCCAATTCCTAAGAGAAATTAATGTTTTCAGAAAAGAGCTAAGACAGCCCAGCTTTTACAGAGGGGCGAGCAGAAGCAGGTGGGGAAATCGGGATGCGACGTAGGCAAACGGACGACAGTACCTGTGCGAAAATATGATTCAATATTGAAAGCTCTTTCGTCACTGGAAAACGCGAACATATTTCTGGAACGTACTATACTCAGTAACTCAGTACTGCTTACTATCTGCTGTCTTGGCTCTGTGTGGAGTTGGAACGTCGTTAGTAGAAGGGGTGGGAGTGAAGTACATTCAGAAACTCAGGTAGAATAAAAATTGAAGTAAAAATAAAATGATGTCCCTGTATTATGTTATATTATACTTTCTTACGTATGACATTTTATGTTACAAATAAAGACAGTGAAGACTTTAGTAAAGAAATACTGTCTAGATCTGCTTTAGAACAGCTGAAGGTAATGATGGGATATAAACAATGTGAGACTGATATCAAATATCGTTATCACGTTGTGTGTGCGAGTTACAGAATTGCACGACTTATGATACACTAGTTAAGAGCATTTATGAATAAATTTGAAATGTGGCAGGATCATGTAGAACAGTGACCGGCATGTTCCGTGCTCTGTGACGTCATACGACGTAGCCGCCTTGCTCTTTGCTCGGCAATCTCTGCATACTGAGCACAGCGAGGAGAGAAGGTTCATCTGAACAGTGGTGGTGCGGCGTCTATGCACTGACAGAGCGCGATCCATTCTTCTGAGATAGTATGGGAACAGCACAATTACAATACATTTGTACTAACACAAAACTGTACAACCTTGATAAATCAATGTAACAAAATATTTTGGTTTGTAATCAAATTTCATGTACTTACAATAATATGAAACTCATAATGCAGCCAGCTGCAGAAGCGTTTGCATATATAAATGAAATTCCGAAACTGCTATAAATATAGAAGCATATAAATAAATACTTTAAGCAGTACTGCAACACTTTGTCTACTCGGAAACTTGAAAACAGTTCAAGGGTTTTTAACACACATTTCTCTACATAATATACAGATTAAACTACATAGGCCTTATCTTGGTGAGTAGGCCTAGTATGCAAAGTATATTTCAACTTTTGAAACACACCATCAGTTTGTGTCACTACTGTGCCCAAGCTAAACGCTTTGTCGAAATTTTTTTCCTCTTTTTTCGCGCACTAATTTTGCAATCTTTGGAGTCATAATCTGGCTAACACACAAGCGAAGAATATGTTTCAAGTACAGATCAGACAGGTGGTTTCTATGTTGTGGTTTGCAGATCTTCATACAAGAAAAGAACTGTTCACATACATACGTAGATCCGAATATGCTCAACATCCCAGCAGCAAATCTATGCAATCGAGGGAATCTTGCCTGGGGAAATCTTCTATAAAATGTAGATAGATCCTTTTTGTTTTCAAAGCGGTCTTTCATTTCAATATCATTTTGCAAATCAATGACTTCCAGTTGCAATGATGATGGAACACTGTCAATATTCACTGAAAATGTTGTCGCAAATATGGAAATATCAGATTGAAGATTTGCAAACTCTTGAAATCTGCAATCAAATTCCTGACTCAATTCTCCTAATATTTGTACATACTTATTCGTGTCTGTAATTGGGTGACATACTGTAGACAGACTCAACTGCTCGCTCTCCCAAGCTCTTGCGATCTGACTGGCTCTTACGTCACAACTGCAGCATCTGCCGGCCACTGATGTAGATCATACATAACTTCATTTTCTTCGACTATAAACTATCTTGAAGAGTGATGAGAAAACCTTCTTATCAACTATAAGACCCCACTTCAAGACTAGGGCAAAATTCACTGGTAAGTTTGGAGAAACATTGACAATTAACAAGGAATCGAGATTTTTTTTTAAACGATCCTGAAAGTTTATAGTTTGAATTGATAAATCTACAGAACAGCACACCACTCAGATTCAAGCGAAATCAGGAATCGAACTGTTCGTAATGCTGCCTGTCAGAATTTGCATTAAATTTATTTCATTTGCCGTGACATGTAAAAAATTACTTTCTTCAATTTGTGATTGTTTGCGAATACTGACTGTTACTTTTCTGAGAATAGAGGAATACTCTTTAATGTGTAAACACTTTTAAATTCTCGTATTCTATGTTTAATATAAGACATATAATAAGAAATATTAACAAATAGTGTAATATTAAATAAGTGTTGCAGCTATATTTGTTGTATCTTGAAAAAGTTGTATTCGGTTTATGTTTCCTGTACTAAATTAATTTACAAAGCTAGGAAATAATATAATTTTGTTATGTGTTCAGGTACAGTCTGTCTAAAATACTATAATTATTGTACCATACGTCATTCTGAAATTCAAATCATGGAATAGATATCACGACCACCTGCATGAGCCGCCAGAGCGCACCGTGGCAGTGAACTGCTTTTCCAGCGAAACTACAAACAACTTGTAACTGCTGCGGCTGGCTCCGTCTGCCTTTCTCTCTTTCAAGGTTTTTAGCACTTTGTGAGCACGAGTTGTCCATCCATGGAAATACACAATACAGGCGAATCAAGTCGTAAGTTCACAATAGCGGTGGGGTAGAAGATGTAGTTTCTTTGTGAGTACGAACTAAATAACGAGACCGCATTAATGATATCCAGGGTACTTAAAGGTATAAGTAGGTACATTAAATACATCATACGCATTTGATTGTTCACAAAAAAATATCTGCTCCATATGAGATATACATCGACGCGTAGAATACGTCACCCATCACCCAGTCTCGGGAATGAAACTGCAGCTGTGCTGGTTTGAATGTTTTATTTTTGTTGCAGTTTATAAATGAGGGGCTTGCACCATAAGAATAAACCGGACACAAGCGGTCGAAATCAAGCCGAATTTATCATTAACTAAGATAGATTACCAACATCTATATATATAATTTGAACTGGTAATAGAAATTACGGGAAAACGGCTGAACGGATTTTAATGAGTGACCCCTCATTTTCATGCCTGGCATATAAAGTTTTTCGGAAAAGTAGTAGTTTTCAGTGAAATGTCAATTTTCCTACATAATTTTCCTATTTTCCAAAATCCATCTGTTGTCAGTTTTGAGAACTAATTTTATTCAATCACGCCGACTTGATTGAATTTCAGAACAAAACACACACTACAATAAACAATAGGCCATTATACGAAGGCCATGACCTGCAGGATTGCCGACATATTTAGAGCTCAATTCAATTTGTTATTAAAAACTGATTCTGCAGTGTATAATTTTCTGAGTACTGCTGTGCATTGGATATTCAAATCTACGAAACTTGAGGTGGTTTGATGACATTATTACCATTAGAAATTAAATATTATTATAGTTAATATCATGATGCGTCTATTCTTCATTAATTTTACATAATATTGATGCTATATTGATGACATGAAAGTGAAACGTTTTGAGGTTATGTAAGTAAATGTAGAGAATATCTTAATTTATATCTTCATTTCTATAATTTACTGAGTGACTGCTATATACAACTACAAAACTTAAGTAAGATAATAATATTGTTATTAAAAATCAAATTTATTAAACCATTGGGGTTGGATCTTTTTCATACACTTAATGGCGGTGTAGTGTAGATATTGATATGTGTCATTGTCTTCAGTATTGGCTCAAGAGAGCGCAAAAATTACAGTTCCTAAGGAAAGATAAAGAGGCATTACTTACTGATAAAATAAGAGGCCTAGAAAATGTTGTCTCCAGATCATTTCAGCAAGATCTCTTAGTAGGATAAAATGATTTTACGCTCTACATTTCAAGTTCTACATGCAGCAGCTATACGAAATGCTATTGTTCGAAAGCTTAGCAAACCTGACATTTTTTTTAACTTTTGCCTACAATCCACAATGACCTGAAATTGCTACTGCTATCGTCCTGACATTGATACTTGCGTTTTCGCATTGAAACTCAAAAACTGAAGTTGGATAGGTTCAAGAAAAAGCATTTGGCCTAAAAAATCCATTCAGAGGGAGTATGTTTCATTATTATGGAAACAAATAACTATCAAAAAGACAAGTATTCTTCATTGAAAATAAATCTGAAAAATTTTTATTTCAACGTCTAACGAACTTAGTTTGCAGCAGCATTTGCTGCACTAGCCACTAGTATTACTATATTTTCCTGCCAATTTTCCCAGTCAGTTGATACTTCGTATAACGGATGAGTAAAAACAAACACAGTTATTCGATAATGATTACAAACATTTCTTTTAATGATACTGTAACAGACATTCACTTAATTAACATGTTTCACGAACAATTACCTTCAAGAATGGTTACAATTAATAGTTAGAAACTACAAACCAAATGGAAAAACAAAATCATAATTTTAGACGTCGAAAGAAAGAGTTGAATTGAGCAAGTGTAGTATGTTACAGTCATAGAAAGTAATAATGGTCAAGATGATAATAAGAGATAATTTGTTCTCAAAAGTTGGTATTTCCAGTTTCTATATAACTGCCAGCACAAAAATATGCAAATGGCCCGGATAAGTTAGCGTTTCTATTCATAGAAAGAAGAACTCAAGTAGAGGGTTTCATGCTTTAACATTATGCAAAAGTTTTCATTACCTCGGCAAGAAACCTTTGCAGCAGGAAAAGAAGTACAATTTACGATTAAAAGTCTAGTGAAAATGTAATTACGCCCACAGCCGATGTCCCGGACTCATATATATCTACAACAATGGCGCTGCAGTCCGTGCACGGCCTTCTGAAATACGAGGCCGTGAATATTTTTCGTCTGATCTCTTTGCTTCCGGAGTCGCGGGGGCTTCGAAAGTAACGAACCTTCTCGAGTTCGCCGCTGGGCCGTTAACCTTACTCTTAACTCTAGCGGTAAAACTTTCAAGTACATTACATAGCCAATCATTCACTTCGACTCCTGGAAGGAGAACAGATTCAGCCGGCCTTTCTCCATTATCAGGAGTTACAAGAAACTATCAGGAATGAAAACAAGGCAGACATGTACAATGTTTACGTAATTTGTTTTCTATGGCCTAATATCGTTATTTCTGAGAGTTGGTAGTTTAAATGTAAAGTATTTGGTGGAAAATATAGGATGGGAATTCACATAAAATGGCATCCTTAGACAACCATTCATAAAAGTAAATCTTTTAATGCGAGATAAAGAGTGTTAAAAATTAGTTGAGTGGAAGAGAAGGCCTCATGGTCTTAACTCTGCCAGAAAAAATAAAGCATTAAACTTATTATTATTATTATTATTATTATTATTATTATTATTATTATTATTATTCTTATTTATATTATTATTATTGTTATTATTTTATTATTATTATTATTATTATTATTATTATTATTATTATTATTATCATTATTAGTTGAATGGGTTGCATCAGCTTCTTGTCTATACGGATGACGTGAATATGCTAGTGGAAAATCCACAAACGACTAGGGAAAACGCGGAAATTCTAGTTGAAGCAAGTAAAGCGATAGGGTTGGAAGTAAATCCCGAAAGGACAAGGTATATGATTATGTCTCGTGACCAGGATATTGTACGAAATGGAACTATAAAAATTTGGAGATTTATCTTTCGAAGAGATGGAAAAATTCAAATATCTTGGAGCAACAGTAACAAATATAAATGACACTCGGGAGGAAATTAAACGCAGAATAAATATGGGAAATGCGTGTTATTATTCGGTTGAGAAGCTTTTGTCATCTAGTCTTCTGTCAAAAAATCTGAAAGTTAGAATTAAAAAAAAAAAAAAACAATTATATTACCGGTTGTTCTGTATGGTTGTGAAACTTGCACTCTCACTTTGAGAGAGGAACAGAGATTAAGGGTGTTTGAGATTGACGTTCTTAGGAAAATATTTGGGGCTAAGAGGGATGAAGTTACAGGAGAATGGAGAAAGTTACACAACGCAGAGCTGCACGCATTGTATTCTTCACCTGACATAATTAGGAACATAAAATCCAAACGTTTGAGATGGGCAGGACATGTAGCACGTATGGGCGAATCCAGAAATGCACATAGAGTGTTAGTTGGGAGGCCGGAGGGAAAAAGACCTTTGGGGAGGCCGAGACGTAGGTGCGAAGATAATATTAAAATGGATTTGAGGGCTGTGAGATATGATGGTAGAGACTGGATTAATCTTGCTCAGGATAGGGACCAATGGCGGGCTTATGTGAGGGCGGCAATGAACCTCCGGGTTCCTTAAAAGGCAGTAAGTAAGTCAGTATTATTATTATTGTTATTTTTGTTATTATTATTGTTATTATTATTATTTTTATTGTTATTGTCACTATTGTTATTATTATTGTTATTTTTGTCATTATTATTATTATTGTTATTTTTGTTATTGTTATTATTGTTAGTTTTGTTATTATTATTGTTATTGTTATTTTTATTATTATTATTGTTATTTTTGTTATTATTATTATTATTATTATTATTATTATTATTGAAAGTATTATTATTGTTAGTTTGTTATTATTATTGTTATTATTGTTATTTTTGTTATTGTTATTATTCTTAGTTTTGTTATTATTATTGTTATTATTGTTGTCATTATTGTTATTTTTGTTATTATTATTATTATTATTATTATTGTTATTATTATTATTGTTATTTTTGTTATTGTTATTATTGTTAGTTTTGTTATTGTTATTATTATTGTTATTATTATTGTTATTATTGTTATTTTTATTATTATTATTGTTATTTTGTTATTATTATTGTTATTGTTATTATTATTGTCATTATTATTATTGTTCTTGTTGTTATTATTATTGTTATTATTATTATCATTAATTTTTCGCATAATAAATATCCCGGCCAATTGCCAAACTCTTCAAACTGATATTAACGCTATTGAACTTTGGTCGAACGATAATGGAATGAAAATTAATGAAACAAAAACTTTTGTTGTTTCGTACTCACGAAAAATTACTTCCATAAAATTCAATTATTCTCATAATAACGTCTATTATTAGGAAAAATTCTATTAAAGATCTTGATGTATTATTTGATTCTAAATTATATTTTCATGATCACGTTCAATATATATTTTATAACCATTCAATAAGAATGCTTGGTTTAACCCTTTTTTACCTATAGATACTATATGGCAATAATTAACTTTATAGCATTTATATACTTGTGTGTTACATATTAAGGTAAATTTTGCTTGATAACTTCTATTTCAATACATTTTCATCAATATAGTTTTGTTTCAAATGTTGCCACTCCCGTAACTTGGTCACTGAATTGGTCCTAATACAGCTATTTGTTTCAACATGGATTGCTTGTAAATTTAATTTGGGTTAGAAAGGATTAATAAGGTCTATAACTTATTCTTTTTCTACTCCTACGTCTCTATTAATTCTGTACTTTACTTTGGTTCGATCTAAACTTGAATATGCATCTGTAGTCTGGAATTCCATTACTTCAACTGATTCGGTGAAATTGGAAAATATTCAAAGAAAATTTATTTCCTTATGTAATTTTCGATTTATACCCAATTCTTCTGTCTTTAATTATGAAGTTACCTGTAAATATTTTAACTCTTGTAGCCTTTGATCTAGACGTCAAAATCTTGATTATCATTTTTTTGCAAAGTTGCCTTTTAGTTTATTTCTAATTTTGTGCCATTTTTTTCGCCCACTGTGTACCTGTCATGTATGACATAGTGGAAATACAAACTTAACAACACAATAAAATTGTATTTAACACATGAATATATCGGCGGTTTTCCACATGATTAAAATGTATAAAAGTATTTTATTATTAATATTAAGTTACGTGGTAGCCATGACCAATGTGAGGGAGTTGCCACACCCAACCAGGAACATAGTTGTGGGCTGTATGAAAATTTCCAGCAATAAAATCAGCCTGTGTTAATCCACAAGGATAATTAATCCACGGAACTGGGAAACCAAATATTTGCTTTAACAGTGTTGTTAATGTTTTCATTCCACTGATGGACAAAAATGTTTTAATATTTATGCAGAGCTAATATGTTCTTTTTAATTACAACCGTAAAATTGTTTTCTTGAAAACGAGTACGTGTTCAGATAGCAATCAATAAGATAATACAGTCGCATTGGTGACACATTCAACGTGGATATGAAGTCTGGATACTTATGGAACAGAAGCAGAAAGGAAGAGATGAGAATATGTGTAGGAATAGTAGCTGATAAAGAAATGAGCAGAAGAGAAAATATGAGAAAAGTGAGAAATTAAGGGGTTATGAGGATTGCAAGGAGAAAAGAAAGAAGATAATAGGAAGAAAACGTGGCAAAAGAAGAGAAGATGGTAAAAATAAAGATATAGGCATAATGAGGAAAAGGGAAGAGAATCAGACGAAGAGAGAAGAAAAAATAAAAACAAATGTGAATATGAGAATCATGTTCCTAAAGAAGATAATAGGAAAGAAAACGTGGCAAAAGAAGAGAAGATGGTAAAAATAAAGATATAGGCATAATGAGGAAAAGGGAAGAGAATCAGACGAAGAGAGAAGAAAAAATAAAAACAAATGTGAATATGAGAATCATGTTCCTAAAGAAGATAATAGGAAAGAAAACGTGGCAAAAGAAGAGAAGATGGTAAAAATAAAGATATAGGCATAATGAGGAAAAGGGAAGAGAATCAGACGAAGAGAGAAGAAAAAATAAAAACAAATGTGAATATGAGAATCATGTTCCTAAAGAAGATAATAGGAAAGAAAACGTGGCAAAAGAAGAGAAGATGGTAAAAATAAAGATATAGGCATAATGAGGAAAAGGGAAGAGAATCAGACGAAGAGAGAAGAAAAAATAAAAATAAATGTTAATATGAGAATCATGTTCCTAAAGAAGATAATAGGAAAGAAAACGTGGCAAAAGAAGAGAAGATGATAAAAATAAAGATATAGGCATAATGAGGAAAAGGGAAGAGAATCAGACGAAGAGAGAAGAAAAAATAAAAACAAATGTGAATATGAGAATCATGTTCCTAAAGAAGATAATAGGAAAGAAAACGTGGCAAAAGAAGAGAAGATGGTAAAAATAAAGATATAGGCATAATGAGGAAAAGGAAGAGAATCAGACGAAGAGAGAAGAAAAAATAAAAATAAATGTTAATATGAGAATCATGTTCCTAAAGAAGATAATAGGAAAGAAAACGTGGCAAAAGAAGAGAAGATGGTAAAAATAAAGATATAGGCATAATGAGGAAAAGGGAAGAGAATCAGACGAAGAGAGAAGAAAAATAAAAATAAATGTGAATATGAGAATCATGTTCCTAAAGAAGATAATAGGAAAGAAAACGTGGCAAAAGAAGAGAAGATGGTAAAAATAAAGATATAGGCTAGGCATAATGAGGAAAAGGGAAGAGAATCAGACGAAGAGAGAAGAAAAATAAAAATAAATGTGAATATGAGAATCATGTTCCTAAAGAAGATAATAGGAAAGAAAACGTGGCAAAAGAAGAGAAGATGGTAAAAATAAAGATATAGGCTAGGCATAATGAGGAAAAGGGAAGAGAATCAGACGAAGAGAGAAGAAAAAATAAAAATAAATGTTAATATGAGAATCATGTTCCTAAAGAAGATAATAGGAAAGAAAACGTGGCAAAAGAAGAGAAGATGGTAAAAATAAAGATATAGGCATAATGAGGAAAAGGAAGAGAATCAGACGAAGAGAGAAGAAAAATAAAAATAAATGTGAATATGAGAATCATGTTCCTAAAGAAGATAATAGGAAAGAAAACGTGGCAAAAGAAGAGAAGATGGTAAAAATAAAGATATAGGCTAGGCATAATGAGGAAAAGGGAAGAGAATCAGACGAAGAGAGAAGAAAAATAAAAATAAATGTGAATATGAGAATCATGTTCCTAAAGAAGATAATAGGAAAGAAAACGTGGCAAAAGAAGAGAAGATGGTAAAAATAAAGATATAGGCTAGGCATAATGAGGAAAAGGGAAGAGAATCAGACGAAGAGAGAAGAAAATAAAAATAAATGTGAATATGAGAATCATGTTCCTAAAGAAGATAATAGGAAAGAAAACGTGGCAAAAGAAGAGAAGATGATATAAATAAAGATATAGGCATAATGAGGAAAAGGGAAGAGAATCAGACGAAGAGAGAAGAAAAATAAAAATAAATGTGAAAATATGAGAATCATGTTCCTAAAGAAGATAATAGGAAAGAAAACGTGGCAAAAGAAGAGAAGATGGTAAAAATAAAGATATAGGCAAAACGAGGAAAAATGGAAGAGAATCAGACGAAGAGAGAAGAAAAATAAAAATAAATGTGAATATGAGAATCATGTTCCTAAAGAAGATCTTAAGAATTCGTGTTACGCTTTTCAATAGCATTTTGTGTGGCATTCACATCTCTGTTCTAATAGTTATAACAAGGGATCGTAACCTCCAGCGTAGCTCAGTCGACTAAGACGCTTCCCTGACGATCTGGAGTTGCGCTCGGGCTGGGGTTCGATTCCTGCTTTTCCTGATTACCTCGTAGTGTCCGTTCCGAGGTTTTACCCAACCGTAAGGCGAATGTCAGGTAATCTATGGCGAATTCTCTTCCACATTTCGCCAAATGTCATCTATCACCAATCACATGGACGCTAAATAACCGAGTAGTTAATACAGCGTTGTTAAATAACCAACTAAACAAAAACTAGGGACCATACTTTGTTCCAGGAGGCTACAAGATTAAGTATTATACGAGTTTTTAAGAGGACGACTCACTTGCATCTAGTAAACAAAGTACTTGACTGACGACTCATGCGACTCTTGTTTGGTAAAGTGGGGCAAAACAGAATATGGACACTTTAACAGTTACACTAATTTACAATTTAAATTATTTACACTATGTACACTAGAATTCGGTAGTTTTACTAATTAAATTGCACCATAATAAAGAATGTAGGCCCACATTTATCAGTCATTATTTACACTATTCTGTTTTCGCTTTATCTCCGTTTCATTTTTATTGTCATTCTTTATTCTTCCCAATTTGATATTTTTCTTTTTTTGTTTATTCGCTTCTTTTCGTTCCATTTTGTTGCTCTCTAGTTTTCTTTTATTCCTTTTTCTGCATTTCTTTCTTTCTTCCCTCTTTTTTGTTTAATCTTCCTTTAATTTTTACTATTATTACTCATTCCCCCAAATTTCATATTTTTATTTATTTATTTATTTATTTATTTATTTATTTATTTATTTATTTATTTATTTATTTATTTATTTATTTATTTATTTATTTATTTATTTATTTATTTATTTTGTTTATTTGCTTCTTTTCGTTAAATTTTGTTACTCTCTTGTTTTTCTTTTATTTCTCTTTCTCTATTTCTTTATTTCTTTCTTCTTTTTCGTTTAATTTCCGTTTCATTTTTATTGTCATTCTTTATTCTTTCCAATTCGATATTTTTCTTTTTTTGTTTATTGGCTGCTTTTCGTTACATTTTGTTACTCTCTTGTTTTACTTTTATTCCTTTTTCTCTATTTCTTTCTTCCTTCCTTTTTTTCGTTTAATCTCCTTTTAATTTTTACTGTTATTACTCATTCTCCTAAGTTTGATATTTTTATTTTTATTTTTATTTGTTTAATCGCTTCTTTTCGTTACATTTTGCTACTCTCTTGTTTTTCTTTTATTTCTCTTTCTCTATTTCTTTCTTTCTTCCTTCTTTTTTATTTAATCTTCTTTTAATTTTTATTGTCATTCTTTATTCTTCCCAATTTGATATTTGTCTTTTTTTGTTTACTCGCTTCTTTTCGTTCCATTTTGTTACCCTCTAGTTTTTTTTCTTTTATTCCTTTTTCTCTACGTCTTTCTTTCTTCCTCCCTTTTCGTTTAATCTCCGTTTAATTTTTACTGTCATTCTTTATTCTCCTCAATTTGATATTTTTATTTTATTTTATTTTTTGTTTATTCGCTTCTTTTCGTTTCATTTTATTGTCCTCTTGTTTTTTTCTTTTTTTCCTCTTTCTTTATTCTTTTCTTTCTTCCTTCTATTTCGTTTAATCTCCGTTTAATTTTTACTCTAATTCTTTATTTTCCCCAATTTGATCTTTTTATTTCTTTTTGTTTATTCGCTTCTTTTCGTTCCATTTTTTCTCTCTTCTTTTTCTTTTATTCCTCTTTCTTTATTCTTTTTTTCGTCCTTTTTCGTTCAATCTTCGCTTCGTTTTTAATATCATTCTTTATTCTTCCCAATTTAATATTTTTCTTTTCTTGTATATCCTCTATTTTTCGTTCAATTTTATTCCCATCTTGCCCTTTTTATTCCTCTTTCTTTTTCCTCGCTCTATCTTCGCCTCATTTTTACTGCCATTCTTTATTCCCTCAATTTGATATTTTTTTCTTCTCTTGTTTATTCGCTTCTTTTCACTCACTTTATCTGCCACTTGTCTTTTCTTTTATTCTACCCTTCTGTCATTTCATTCTACTTCCGTTTCATTTTTACTGCCATTCTTTACTCTTCAATTTTATCTCTCCCTCTCTCTTTCCAAGTTTAAATAATTTTATCATTTTGAAACTTTGCCTTTCATCCCCTTTCTTGCTTGCCCTTCCTCTTCCCTTTTCTTCTTTCTTGTTGTATTTCCTTCTCGTCTCATTCTTTTTTCTTCCATATTTATTCGCTCTGAGTGTGTTCTCTGTGTAATCCACACACTTATCCATGAGATACATTCCGCTCCACGTGACTGGCATCGTAATCTGAACTGGAATGAATTAATCTCTCATAACGGTCCCTCGCTTTCTGAATTACGGAACGGAATGCAAATCCCGGGTCTCAAACACGTGCTTTGCTGTTTCGCTCCTACAACTATTGCACTAACCCAGACTCGAAGTCACCCAAGTCAATATTTAGGAGTTTTGACAGTTTTAACGATGGCATTTGGGACAACGTCAAATAGTTCGCTCCAGGTGCGGGCACAGTGATCAAATCTGATTGGCAGTTTCACACACACTCCCTATTTCTGGCATTGACTAATATACGAATTGTTTCTGCCCACAATTTTTTACTAAACTGTCCATCTATTGGAGTATTATACAATACACGGGTACAGTGATCAAATCTGATTGGCAGTTTCACACACACTCCCTATTTCTGGCATTGACTTAATATACGAATTGTTTCTGCCCACAATTTTTACTAAATTGTCTACCTATTGGAGTATTATACAATACACGGGTACAGTGATCAAATCTGATTGGCAGTTTCACACACCCTTCTTTCTGGCAATGACTAGTATACGAATTGTTTCTGCCCACAATTTTTTACTAAACTGTCCATCTATTGGAGTATTATACAATACACGGGTACAGTGATCCAATCAGATTGGCAGTTTTACATACTCCCTATTTCTGGCATTGACTTAATATACGAATTGTTTCTGCCCACAATTTTTTACTAAACTGTCCATCTATTGGAGTATTATGCAATACACGGGTACAGTGATCAAATCTGATTGGCAGTTTCACACACACTCCCTATTTCTGGCATTGACTTAGTATACGAATTGTTTCTGCCCACAATTTTTTACTAAACTGTCCATCTATTGGAGTATTATACAATACACGGGTACAGTGATCCAATCAGATTGGCAGTGTTACATACTCCCTATTTCTGGCATTGACTTAATATACGAATTGTTTCTGCACACAATTTTTACTAAATTGTCTACCTATTGGAGTACTATACAATACACGGGTACAGTGATCAAATCTGATTGGCAGTTTCACACACACTCCCTCTTTCTGGCAATGACTAGTATACGAATTGTTTCTGTCCACAATTTTTTACTAAACTGTCCATCTATTGGAGTATTATCCAATCCTTTTTTTGACCAGCACTTACAGTCTTCTACTAATTCCACACCGAATTCAGTCAATGCTATAAAAATGACCTTATTGTCAAACTACTTCAGTAGGGCTAGTTTGTCGTCATTTCTCACCACTTGCTCGTAACTATCCCTACATTTATTGTTCATATCAGTGTCACTTTTTAGTGAAGCGTATTATACTGCAAAGAATATTTTGATTATATGAAAATTATGCGAGCATGAAATAACAGCTATCACGTTTGTACAATTTTATATATTCTACTTATTACACAAAACTATAGTAATAATTATGATTTAGGCAAAGTCATGCTAGTGACCAAAAGATATCCCCAATGATACTTACTTACTTACAAATGGCTTTTAAGGAACCCGAAGGTTCATTGCCGCCCTCACATAAGCCCGCCAGCGGTCCCTATCCTGTGCAAGATTAATCCAGTCTCTATCATCATACCCCACCTCCCTCAAATCCATTTTAATATTATCTTCCCATCTACGTCTCGGCCTCCCTAAAGGTCTTTTTCCCTCCGGTCTCCCAACTAACACTCTGTATGCATTTCTGGATTCGCCCATACGTGCTACATGCCCTGCCCATCTCAAACGTCTGGATTAAATGTTCCTAATTATGTCAGGTGAAGAATACAATGCGTGCAGTTCTGTGTTGTGTAACTTTCTCCATTCTCCTGTAACTTCATCCCGCTTAGCCCCAAATATTTTCCTAAGCACCTTATTCTCAAACACCCTGAACCTATGTTTCTCTCTCAGAGTGAGAGTCCAAGTTTCACAACCATACAGAACAACCGGTAATATAACTGTTTTATAAATTCTAACTTTCAGATTTCTGGACAGCAGACTGGATGATAAGAGCTTCTCAACCGAATAATAACACGCATTTCCCATATTTATTCTGCGTTTAATTTCCTCCCGTGTGTCATTTATATTTGTTACTGTTGCTCCAAGATATTTGAATTTTTCCACCTCTTCGAAGGATAAATCTCCAATTTTTATATTTCCATTTCGTGCAATATTCTGGTCACGAGACATAATCATATACTTTGTCTTTTCGGGATTTACTTCCAAACCGATCGCTCTACTTGCTTCAAGTAAAATTTTCGTGTTTTCCCTAATCGTTTGTGGATTTTCTCCTAACATATTCACGTCATCCGCATAGACAAGAAGCTGATTTAACCCGTTCAATTCCAAACCCTGCCTGTTATCCTGAACTTTATTAATGGCATATTCTAGCGCGAAGTTAAAAAGTAAAGGTGATAGTGCATCTCCTTGCTTTAGCCCGCAGTGACTTGGAAAAGCATCAGATAGAAACTGACCTATACGGACTCTGCTGTATGTTTCACTGAGACACATTTTAATTAATCGAACTAGTTTCTTGGGAATACCAAATTCAATAAGAATATCATATAATACTTCCTCTTAACCGAGTCATATGCCTTTTTGAAATCTATGAATAACTGATGTAGTGTACCCTTATACTCCCATTTTTTCTCCATTATCTGTCGAATACAAAAAATCTGATCAATAGTCGATCTATCTGATGGTCCCCAATAATTTCATCTACGTACGGAGTTAATCTTCTCAAAATAATATTGGACAAAATTTTGTACGACGTCAACAAAAGTGATATTCCTCGAAAGTTACCACAGTTGGTTTTGTCCCCCTTTTTAAAAATAGGTACAATTATGGACTCCTTCCATTGTTCTGGTACAATTTCCTTTTCCCAAATAGCAAGTACAAGTTTATAAATTTCGCTATATAATGCACTTCCACCCTCTTGTATTAATTCTGCTGGAATTTGATCGATGCCTGGAGACTTGTAATTTTTCAGATTTTCTATCGCAATTTCGACTTCTGAAAGCGTGGGTTCGGGTATAAATGGCTCAGCAGTTTGTATTTCAATTTCGTCCCGATATCCCCAATGATAACTCTTAAAAAGTACCTAGTGGTGTACGCCTGTATGAAAACCCAAACAATGTTTTTATTATTATTAGTTGAATAGCTAATGTGTAAGAATGTATCAACAGTTAATATTATTTCATTTAACATATAACAAATCGGCAATTATATTTGCTTTCTCCGCCATGCTGCTGACTAGACGGAATGATACATTCAATCAACTGGAAGCATCTAGTGACGAGTACATAGAAGAAACTCGAAGGATAACCAGAAAGCGCAGATGGTATAGAATAAGATTCCTCAGGCCTCTGACTTATACAGGGACATCATTTTATTTTTACTAACATTTCTAATATTAACCTGGCTATACCTTTGGATCAACGATTAAGAACCGGAAACACCGTTTGCTACCCCCTTCCACGACTGGACTTCGATGATACTCGCGTAATATACAAACAAATCACTTTACTAGGTATAGGAGGGAAGAAAAGTAGTTCATCTATTTACGTAAACTAGGAAATATCGCGATTTTCAGTTTGATAATTTTGGTTAGGTATTTGTTTAATCAAAATACAGTACAGTAGTAACTGAGCTTTCTTTGCGGACGTATTCATTATGCAATGTACCTAGCCTATATTATACTGTCTACAACACATTAGCGTACACTATAGAGAATGAAATTAAATTGAAAAATAATCATAATATGGATATTTATAGACATTTTTCAAAATGGTGGCCGTTCATTTCGATATAGGCTTCAGTTCTAATCTGCATATTATCGCACTATAGACTACTGTACCTAATCCCAATTACCAGTTTCGTTCTTCGTACTAGTAACTCATGTTGAAATAATTCTGTACCTACTCTATAAAAAGAGTACCTTGCGTACTGTAAATTCAATCTTCACTTCTGCCCGATCCGAAAAGATAAAATTACTCAGACATGCTATCTACTGTCCGTCCAAGTGGTTACGTCGCAGCATCGTAGAAAGGAGGAAATCACGTGGCAGTTAATTACTTAACGAGGCCCTTTTATTTAAGTTATTTTAAACAATTGTATGAGTATAATATTACGTAGACATCCAATTCCTAACAGAAATTAATGTTCTCAGAAAAGAGCTAAGACAGCCCAGCCACTAGCATTTAAAGAGAGGCGAATAGAAGCAGGTGGGGAAACCGGGATGCGACGTAGGCAAATGGAGAATGATGCAATATTGAAAGCTCTTTCGTCACTGGAAAACGCGAACATATTTTTGGAACGTACTGTTTACTATGACCTTAAGACTACTATGACTGTATATGAGGTCTTGGATCTGTGTGGAGGACGGTTGAACTTCATTAGTAGAAGGGGTGGGAGTGAAATACATTCAAAAACTCAGGTACAATAAAATTTGAAGTAAAAATAAAATGATGTCCCTGTATAAGCGCATAATGAATGAAGTGAATAAATTTCTAACCTTTTACATATGACACCGACGAGGTTAAGATTTAAAATATACACAAAACAAGAACATAGTTCCTGAGATGTTGATACAGAGCAGTAAAGTAACCCACTTAAAAAAAGCAAACATACTCATAAAGATATGGGGTTTATTGAATTCAGTTTAAATCTTGAATATGTCCGCCATTTTGTTCTCCAATAAACGACAGTCTTCTATGTTGTGAACAGCATTTACTAATAGATCTGGTGGATTATCTTTCATTTGGTGCGATATTGCATATTTTAGTTCGTCAGTGGTCATAGAATTAATTTAAAAACTCGGTCTTTTAAATAACCCCACAGCCAAACATCTGCTGGATTGAAATCTGGGGAACGCGCTGGTCAGGTGTTAGAAAAATGTCTGCTTATTATGCGATCACAAAATATGTTACGTAACAATCGCTAGCTGATATATAAATATGGGGAGGTGCACCATCCTGCATGAAGATTATGTTCTCGATGCCACGATTTCGTAATTTGATTGAAAGGGACGAAAGAGTACACTTAAATGAATAGGAAACGTATATATGTTTTGTGATTAAATGCAAAGTTAATTAGAAAATTGAGTTGAAAGTTTCAGCAGTTACTGTATTTGGTTGAGAAGATTTTGTCATTCAGTCTGCTTTCAAAAACTGAGAGTTTGCAGTTAAAAACAGTACCGGTTGTTCTGTATGGTTGTGAAACTTGGACTCTCACTTTGAGAGAGGAACAGAGATTAAGGCTGTTTGAGAATAAGGTCCTTAGGAAAATATTTAGGGCTAAGAGGGATGAAGTTACAGGAGAATGGAGAAAGTTACACAACGCAGGACTGCACGCATTGTATTCTTCACCTGACATAATTAGGAACATTAAATCCAGACGTTTGAGATGGGCAGGGCATGTATCATGTGTGGGCGAATCCAGAAATGCTTATAGAGTGTTAGTTGGGAGGCCGAAGGGAAAAGACCTTTGGGGAGGCCGAGACGTAGATGGGAGGATAATATTAAAATGGATTTGAGGGAGGTGGGATATGATGATAGAGACTGGATTAATCTTGCACAGGATAGGGACCGATGGCGGGCTTATGCGAGGGCGGCAATTAACCTCCGGGTTCCTTAAAAGCCATTTGTAAGTAAGTAAGTAAGGAGCACATTTCCTTTACGAAATTTTTATTTAAGTTACTCTTTAGTATCAATATTGCAATGAAATTTTTTATACTTTCGAAATATGACTTCGTCATAAATTTAAAAATAAATTTGCTTAGGCGAACTTAGGGAGGTTTACTTTATAATTAATACCTTTTCTGTTTAGTTTTTTTCTTTTTTATTTATTACTATTCGTCTTTTAGTTTCTTATGGTATTCTCTTATTTTTCTTGGTTTTATTTTCAAATTTCAATGTTTCTCTTCATTTCAATTTTTTCTTTGTTGTATCTTGAGCTATTTCTCTTTTTCTTCCATCTACTTAATGCACGCGTCACTTTATTCCATTTATATATTTCCAGTTATTTCTCTCTCTCTCCCTCCGTCCATTCTTGCGAACTCTTCCTCCACGTCGGCGTGAGGATCCACTCTTATTAATTGAGCGCTGTGCTATGATTGATGGTGTCTCCGTCCCAGCGGGCTGATAGATTCATCCATGGGTAATTTAATAGTGCTTACCAGAGAATGGAACTGCTCTCGATGAATGTTAGTGGGCAGATGCTACCAACTTGTTGACATGCTGTTATTTGTAACGTTGCTCAACTTTAAAAGCAGAGATTTCCATATAAAACTCTGCGTACTCTGCTATTTTATCAACTGCACACGTTAAGTTACTCAGTATTATAATTCAACATGGATGAGAAATATCCGATAAATGTTGCATGGACACCCCTAAGAGAGTCAAAAATTTTCACGTGTTATAAATCTATGACTTGCGCCACAGCTTTACTTCTTTGCCGGAAGAAGCCATGCTAAATATTTTATCGTCCTTTACCATCCCTGGGTATGAACACCCGATCCTTAGTTCCAACGCGTAGCATGACAGAGAAGTACCATCCTTCCTACACAAGGCGTTCTGTTTTGTTCGTCGGGTGAAAATTCCCTTACATGAGAAGGTGACGTTCAAAATGTATTAAAATTGATTAAATATCAGCAGAATAAAAGAGAATACATCACGAAAATCTTTGTATATTTTCCCAATTAGTCCAAAAGGAATTCTTCATAAGAGCAAGACTCCAAATTCAAGCCGCCTGAACGTACGAGTTAGGGGAGAGTCGGGTAGTATCGGACATCGGATAGTATCGGACAGTGCGTTTCTTTCATCTACCAGCATATGGTAGTACCTGAATGACATGGTTACGTTTCTCTATGCGACATCATAGAAACGTAACCATGTCAATCAGGTACTATCATCGTGTGGTAGATGAAAGAAACTCACTGTCCGATATTACCCGATGTCCAATACTACCCGACTCTCCCTAATAACGTCGGAACAGATGCATTATAGGACCAACCCTAAATATAAAAATATGCAAAGCCACAAAAATGTCAACGGAAGTAGCGTTTCGATCAATTAAATGATCGATATATATCCTTTCATTATGTTGCCAACCAATCAATATTGTTGTAAATTAGTTTGATCATAATCATGGCGGCAATTTCGAATGCTATAGTTAAATATAAAATAGAAGTGGATCAAGTTCTCCTCTTGATTTAAAATGTAGGCCTCGAAATGGAAATTATGGAATTATAAATAAGTTGTAAACTTTTTAGTAGCTTTATCCATGAATAAAGATATGTAGGCTATGTTTATGGTTTTCTTATGCAAATGTGGTTTACTTAGGAGTGAAATGTTTTGCGAAACATGCAATCCTGGGATGAGACTGAAGAAATTTAAAAGGAAACGAGATGAACTCCTGTGGAGATGTCATTGGAAATTACAAGGTATTAAATGATAGACACAGTAACGCCGTATCGTAGCACTTTGTGTGAAATCACTCGGATAACGGAGAAGATGAAACGGAACATCTCCAGTGAGGTCCATGGTAAAATGCTAATTTTACACCAATTTTGTTTTTAATTTTTGGTCCAGGGAAAATACTAGTAAAAATGTGTTTTTGTGAAAGACTAGTATTTTCCTTGGACCAAAAATGCAGTATAAATGAGTAGAATTAGTATTTTATAATATAGTGTAAAGATGACTAATATGAACTTAATTTTATTGTTGTATTAATACCAATGTTGTATTGTTTGAAAGTTTAATGTTACTGTGTTTAAAGTTTAGCTTTGGTTTGTTTCTTTAACTTTATTTTGAACTAGCCGTACCCGTGCGCTCCGCTGCACCTGTTAGAAATAAATATAAAGTAATTACATAATTAAAATAGGACGTTTGATCCAGGGAACAAATTTTACAACAGCGCAAGATAATCTGCTTCGCTCATTACCCAACTTTTTTTTTTGTATTGCATTTATTGCATATATATTTTATGTATTTTAACACGATTCAATTGAGCATAGTTAAAATTTGAATTATAAAATAATGGATTGCTAAGCTAACGTACTATTACTGCATACTAAATCAATACACTCTCGTTGTTGGTTAATTCTCTGAGATTAAAATGAGTGTACATAAATATTATTTTAAGGAATACAGAAAACGAATGTACAAAATAGCCTATCAAATTTTCTGTGCATAAGAAGCTATTTTAATCTTACCTGTCCTCGATTTACTCAGACGTTACTGTGATAACATTATAGCATTATGTCCATCTAGAGAAACTACACTTTCCAGTGGTGAAATAATAATAATAAATTACACAAATCGGTTAATTTAGCTTCTGATATTACTTCATACAAACACAGAAACATTCTCTGTAGGCTATGTTTAATAGCTTTCGATTGTTGATGTCCAAGGCCCCTTATAGGCGAAGTCATTTGTTCTTAATTCATTGCACCGTCTTAGATGGCGTTATTTTAATTTTAAAACTCATTTATCTCATTAAATATCAGTCCTATCAAAATTTTGTAAAGAATAAAACTTATCGGAAATCATTTTTAAAGAAACTTTTGTTATGAAACATTTTTCACAAAAATCAATAATAAGCGAGATATTTCGATTTATTTAATTCAGGCCCCCTTATAACCCCCTTTTAAATAAAGTATTTTGAATGCCGTATAGCCTAAAATCTAAGTTACAACGAACTTAATTTATATTCCAATTTTCATATAAATCGGTTCAGCCATTGTCGCGTGAAAAGGTAACAAATATACAGACAGACATACAAACAAAAATTTCAAAATGCGATTTTCGGTTTCAGGGTGGTTAATTATATATGTTAGAACCAATTATTTTTGGAAAATCGAAAATTACCAGAAAAATTTCGGCTACAGATTTATTATTAGTACAGATAAAATTTAATATATTGTATAACAAAGGTGACTAATATGAGCTTAATTCCATTGTTGTTGGTTTTATTAAATTATACATGTTTATGGTACTATGTATTTAGTTTTGTTAAGATGGCATACTTGATATAATAATCGAAAATATACAATATATAATCGGTACTATGGAATACTCGGGGTGGGTCCTATAATGCATTTGTTCCATAACGTCCAAATATAAATATGAATCTTTCTTATCTATCTATCTGATCCATATCATTTATATTTTCTAATCCATCTTACTTCTGTCGAATCTCTATTAATTATAAATCTAATGCATCTTACTCATCTATGTACGAGTAATCTACTTGTTTGTCTATTTAAATCACCTTACTTATTTATCTAATCCACTTAAGTTATGTAATTCACCTTTTTATTTATTTAATTCACTTTAGTTATCTGTCTAATCCATGTTAGTTATCTGTAGTAATTGCACGATAGCTGTTTCATCTTATTGACTATTACACTTTTACTACGTCATACTACTTTTGACCAATAAAACGGTACGAAAGGATGTATTTCAACCAATCATGGCTGCTTATCGCACAATTTTATCACGTCCCTAGCTTTTGTTTCTTTGTTTGCCAACATTTCAAACTGCACTGGTTTGGACGTCAAATTACAAACCACTCCAGTCGATGCACAGCAGTTTCAAATATGACTCCCATTGGCATTCAAGAATAAGAATTAATAAAGATCACTAGTCACAGCTATGCATCTTCCCTGAAATCCTATTTACAAATAAATGAAGAGCACCATTCGGAAATCCTGAATAAGTTGAGGAATACACCATGTAGGCCTACATCAACGAGTTCACTTCTTTTACGCACACGTCCAATATAACATCAACTGAACCACCAACCACTAAAACATTCAAATTTGAAAATTGTACATTCAATGATTATTCCTTTTAAAATTATTCTTGTTTATTTTTTATGTCATCGTCGTTAAATAAAACTTTTCTAACACTTGTATATATATTATATATATATATATATATATATATCTGAATCTTATTCAGACGCTTGTAATGCCCAATTTTGATTATTGCGATTCCTTGCTAACTAATGTAAGTTCACTGTTAGCTGAGAGACTACAACGTGTTCATAATGTGTGCATACGATTCATCTGCAATACTCGTAAATTTGACCATATAACACCTTCCCTCCAGTTACTTTCATGGGTGCGTCTGAAGGAACGAAGAACAATACATTCACTGTCTCTTCTATTTAGAATCATGCATACTTCTACTTCGAATTATCTGTTATCGCGCTTTCAATTTCTTACAACTCTTCGAAACCGACATCAAGCACTTCTTTCTATCCCTCATCATAGAACGTCTTTATACTCATATTCCTATACTGTAGAAATACCTCGCCTCTGGAATTCGTTACCTAATGACGTCAGGGACTGCCGGACTTTATCACAATTCAAAATTAAATTGGAAAATGTTGTATTAATTAATGTTTTTAGGAATTGCTAGCAGTATTGATTTGTATGTTTTTTTTCTTTTTCTTTTTTAATCTAGATTAAAATTGCAAGTTTCTTGTTTATGTTAGTTAATTAGTTAGGATACAATTAATTATGATACTTAATCACTCATGTGACGTTTGTGTGACTGCAACCTGTGTATATTTTTGTGTGGCTTTACTTTGTTTATAATGTTTTCTTTCTCTCTTTCTTTACTTATTGTGTAGCGTTATTTTGTATAGCCTATAGTGCACAGGTCTCCAAAAAGCGTATCGTCATTCGTGATCCCGATGCTGCCCGCCGAACACAGTGTGCTGTAAGGCTAGAGAAGGGGAAGAGACACGCACCTCAACAGATGGGAGCGGTTAGTGGGGGATCGCGGCAACGGTCTGCTTAGGTTTATAAATAATAACATCAAAAGAATAAGAAATATCATACGTTTGTATATTATTTTGACATACTATGAAGCTGGAGTCCCGTCTATTGCTATAGACACAAGCCATTGCAAATACAGGGACATAATTTTATTTTTACTAACATTTTTAATATTAACCTGTCTATACCTTTAGAGAACCGGAAACACTGCTTGCTCCCCCCTCCAAGACTGGAGTTCGATGATACTGGCGTAAAACACAAATCACTCTACTAGGTATAGGAAGGAAGAAAAGTAGTTCATCCATTTACGTAAACTTGGAAATATCGCGATTTTGAGTTTGATAATTTTCATTAGGTTTTTCTTTAATCAAAGTACAGTACTGTATTAAGAATAAGTGTTTTTACTCACGAAGTGAGTTATCCATGCGAACGTATTCATTATGCAGTGTATACTGCCTACAGCACATTAGCGTACAATATAGGGAAAGAAGTTAAATTGAAAAATAATCATAATATGAATATTTAAACACAATTTTGAAAATGGTGGCCGTTCATTTCGATACAGGCTTCAGTTCTTTCGTGCATATTATCGCACTATAGACTATTGCATCTAATTCCAATTGCCAGTTTCGTCCTTCGTACTAGTAACTCATGTTGAAATAATTCTGTACCTACTCTACGTACTGTAAATTCAATCTTCACTTCTGCCCGACCCGAAAATATAAAATTACTCAGACATGCTATCTACTGTCCGTCCAAGTGGTTATGCCGCATGATTGTAGAAAGGAGGAAATCACGTGACAGTTAATTACTTAACGAGGCCCTTTTATTTAAGTTAAATTAAACAGCTGTATAATATTACGTAAACTTCCAATTCCTAAGAGAAATTAATGTTTTCAGAAAAGAGCTAAGACAGCCCAGCTATTACAGAGGGACGAGCAGAAGCAGGTGGGGGAAATCGGGATGGGACGTAGGCAAACGGACAGTACCTGTGCGAAAATATGATTCAATATTCAAAGCTCTTTCGTCACTGGAAAACGCGAACATATTTCTGGAACGTACTATACTCAGTAACTCAGTACTGCTTACTATCTGCGGTCTTGGTTCTGTGTGGAGTTGGAACTTCATTAGTAGAAGGGGTGGGAGTGAAGTACATTCAGAAACTCAGGTACAATAAAAATTGAAGTAAAAATAAAATGATGTCCCTGTGCAACCTCTTCTGTTATATGGTTTCTTTCAGTGCCTGGAAAAGATCTCCCCTAGTTGTATTTTGTAATTACATCTAGAAGATATTCAGACACAGTAAAGTGTTCATTAACTCCTCGGATGAAAATGGCTAGGTGAGCTTTTGTCATTTCTATCTGTGCTTTCGTCCAATGCAAGTGAGCAAGCTACAAACTGGTTAATTGTGGTTTCGACTTCAGATTCAATTACGTTTACAATCTTGAAATTCCTTCTCTGAACTGTAATTGGAAACAATATAATTTTCTTAAACTTTGACTTTGTTCTGGACACAGTATTTTAGTAACGTCCTGTATGCACGATTTTACAAATGATGCTTCTGTAATGGGCTTCATTGATTTTCCAATATTCGAAACTAGAACATAGCTAGCAAGAAGCTTTTATTATTTAAGACTGAGGATACGTGGGGTGATTTGTGTTTGTATTTTCTTATTTTATATTTATCAAATTATTTGTAGGCCTACGCATTTCACCTAAAATTTAACGAAAAACTATATGTTTGTCATGCGGAATTGAGTGTAAACGTATTGTAATATACTGACTATTATGTATAGCCAAAAGTTATACAGATAGCCACAAAATAAATTATTTTAACATGTTCAAAATGCCTGTAATTGTATGATGTTTTTTGTGAAGAGTCGAGTAGTGTCGTCGCATGTTGAATTTTAACACACCGTTAAATTTTTCGAACAAATTAAGCATTTCAAATAAAAAAAATTCTCTTCCTATTCATCCTTGAATGTACTACGTCCATGATTAGAAGACATTGTGAAACGGTGGAACACTCCGACCAACATAATGATAATGGCAGTCCGCCACTGCTCTTCGTTTACCCATAAACACTGAGTACAGTACAGGTGGGGATGGGTGAGGCGGAGCGCGCTCATTACGTACTGGCTTCGGTTCCGTTCAGGGGCTTACTCGCGAGTACGCTTTTGGCGACGTCTGCTATAGTGTATTTTTTTTTGTTTATTTCTATTATTGTATTTATATTCCTGGTGTTGTGGAAGAGAAGTCCTGATGGCCTTAACTCACTGCCATCGTGATCTAAACCAGGCCGTAATGCAGGATGTGTGACGTCACTCGATGGGTCGGGCTTTTCTATTTGAGTATACGGAGCTGAGTGAAATATATTACTTTATAGCGTGTCGGCGCTCAATTTTATTTAGTGTAATGTGTGTATAAGATACGTTCACTTCTTACTGCATAATATGTTGCAGAAATAATTACAAAACTGTGTTATTTTAATGTGAACGGAGTTTTACATGTTAACATAACCTGTTTGCATCAACATTTTAAGTTTGGAATGGAAGCTATTTTGAGATTCAATAAAGAAGAATTATTTATATTGTGATTTTAATTTAGCACATCTATCTTCCTTACTTATAGGTAGAAAGTTTACCACAGTCCCTCCTATGAAATAAGTGTAGGTATGTACGGTTGTGTGTTACTTCATCTGGTAGGTTAGATAAATAGAATTCAATACGACCCAGTATAGTAGGGAACAAATAAATAATACAATTAAATTGTTATTCAATGCAATGTGTGCATAAGTTCCGCCTAGTTCCATTTATTTGTTGCATAATGTGGCAGGAATAATTATAAAACTGTGTTATTTTTATGTGAAGAGAATTCACCATGTTAACATAACCTATTTGCGCCAACATTTTAAGTTGAGAACGAAAGCTATTTTGAGATTTAATAAAGAAGAATATATTTAGGATAAACTTCAGAACACGGTTATCTTCCTTACTTATAGGTAGAAAATTCACCACGGTCCCTCCTATGAAATGTACATACGGTTATATTACTTAACTGGGGTTAAACGAACGCTGAGGTATAATTCCGGTAACTTCTGAACTGAAAACAGTTGAATTTATTTTTTGTGGAGATGCATTTCATCCTCTAAGCAAGGCATAATAAAAGCCTGAACTAACCGAACTAATTAATATATGCAAGGTGTATGAATACGAAGGGAACTACCTCAGCGCTAGTTTAGCCCTGGTAACATATTAAACTAATCAGACTGGAGTACCGTATGAAACGAATAAATACAATTGAAGTGTAGACAAATTGCATTTACAAGCTATACGTAGCGTTATGATTAATTATTATCCATAATTGCGAATATAGAAATAAGGCAAGTACTGATAGAGTAAACATAACCTACAATGTCAGCAAACATAACCTATAATGTCAACACATCAAAATATGTGTGCGATGCAACTGAAAATTGTTGAATCGTGCTTAAATGAATGTGCAAGAATTTCGTAATGAAGCCAGCGTGCTTTATTTCAATTAATTACAATACTAGATACTGTAAAAGTAATGAAAACTATAAGGTATAATTTTTCATAATATACTATATGTATCTCGCTTTTAGTTCAAATTGTATATATTATCAAACGTATTATTTATAATGTAGATTATTCACGCATAAGAAGGGAGCAATAATTTAAATTTAATAAAACAAATACGGTAAACTAACAAAAATGGATTAGACAAGAGTAACATCAGTAACGCTGCATTTAGGCCTAATCATAATTTACTTTACATCCCAGTCAATGTTTCACTTTCACGTGTATATTATTACAAATATTTACTGTTTATAACACCAAAAATTCACTTAACCACATAAGGGCGCAACATTTAATCGAAATAAAGGCAGGTATTACACATACGAACTTTGCCTGCAACAAAGTAATTTTCACACCAAAAATAATATTATACCTTACGTTGCAAATGAACTGTGTCTCAAGTGTCTCACAGTCACTGTTTAAAATTTTACTGACGCGATTACACTACATTTCAGAGAAATATGTGTTATTTTTCATGTACTGCAACTAATTGATATGGTTGAAAGACCGCCCTTCGCGATCAGCTGTTAAGCGAGTCACGTGGTCTACCTTACGGCCTGTATTAGATCACGATGGCAGTGCCTTAACTACACCAGAATAAATAAATAAATAAATCAATCAATCAATCAATCAATCAATAAATCAATAAATCAATAAATCAATAAATCAATAAATCAATAAATCAATAAATCAATAAATCAATAAATAAATAAATCAATAAATAAATAAATAAATAAATAAATAAATAAATCAATCAATAAATCAATAAATCGATAAATCGATAAATCAATAAATCGATAAATCGATAAATCAATAAATCAATAAATAAATCAATAAATCAATAAATAAATCAATAAATCAATCAATCAATCAATAAATCAATAAATCAATCAATAGATCAATAGATCAATAAATACAGTAAATCCCAACCAGGATTTGAACCCGGACCCTCTAGTTTCACGGTTAGAGACACTACCCGTTACGCCACAGCAGTGGACTGTCTGTTCTTACCTACCGATATTCTTATTTTTTTTGGGACCTTCATTAAAGACCACGCAAAATCAAATATTGACTGATGACACGAGATTTGCACGCAGCGCTGTAGTTAGTTATGTTCTCCTAGATAAGATTCGAGCTGCGCTCCATCAAGCTGGCTGGCTTTGAATAACACATAACTGCCGCCGTCTGAAGTTGCTAAGAAACTTACAGCAGACTGATCCCTGCGTCATTCTTTATTCACTGTTTCCATGACGACCCCGCAGCATAAGCCTGGGAACAGATGCGATGGTGAGAGCTTACGTAAAGTTACGTCACGAGCGGAGTCAACCGCAAGGAGAGTACCTTTATACAACGAGGTCGATAGTCTGTCTGCTTCTAATTCAACCAATTTCGACAAGAGATCTCTGTCTGGTGTGAAGCGTCGCAAGGAGAGAGAAAGAGAGAGCTTGGGGAGTTGACAGCTTCCCTCGAAAAGAGAGCGTTGTCCAGTTGGGGCCGATTCTGTGGGAATTATGGGTAACAAATGACTGTCGAGTAGAATTTCGATGTCTATTGGCATAATAATAATAATAATAATAATAATAATAATAATAATAATAATAATAATAATGATGATGATGATGATGATGATGATAACATAATAATAATAATAATAATAATAATAATAATAATAATCATAACATAATAATAATAATAATAAAGATAATATAGTATTAGTATTAGTATTTACTTCTTCTGGTGTAGTTAAGGCCATCAGGCCTTCTCTTCCACAACACCAGGAATACAAATACAATAATAGAAATAAACAGAAAAAAATACACTATATACAAAATGAAGCTAAACAAGAAACAAAGAGGGAGAAAAAACACTATAAACAAAGTAAAGTCATACAAAAATATACACAGGTTGCAGTCACATAAACTTTAAATGAGTGATTAAGTATCATAATTAATTGTATCCTAACTAATCAACTAACATAAACAAGAAACTGGAATTTTAATCTAGATTAAAAAAGAAGAAGAAAAAACACAAATCGGTACTTCAAGCAATATAATAATAATAATAATAATAATAATAATAATAATAATGATAATGATAATGATAATGATAATGATAATGATAATGATAATGATAATGATAATATAACAATAATAATAATAATAATAATAATGATAATGATAATATAATAATAATGATGTTGATGATGATGATAACATAATAATATAATAACATAATAATAACGATAATATAATACTAATGATAATAATAATAATATTAATAATAATAATAATAATAATAATAATAATAATAGCCTACTTGCTTACTTATGACTTTTAGGGAACTCGGAGGTTCATTGCCGCCCTCACATAAGCCCGCCAGCGGTCCCTATCCTGAACAAGATTAATCCAGTCCCCACCATCATATCCCACCTCCCTCAAATCCATTTTAATATTATCTTCCCATCTACGTCTCGGCCTCCCCAAAGGTCTTTTTCCCTCCGGCCTCCCAACTAACACTCTATATGCATTTCTGAATTCACCCATACGTGCTACATGCCATGCCCATCTCAAACGTCTGCATTTAATGTTCCTAAATGTCAGGTGGAGAATACAATGCGTGAAGTTTTGCGTTGTGTAACTTTCTCCATTCTCCTGTAACTTCATCCCTCTTAGTCCCAAATATTTTCCTAAGCACCTTATTCTCAAACACCCCTAACCTATGTCCCTCTCTCAAAGTGAGAGTCCAAGTTTCACAACCATATAGAACAACTGGTAATATAACTGTTTTAAAAATTCTAAGTTTGAGATTTTTTGACAACAGACTGGATGATAAAAGCTTCTCAACCGAATAATAACACGCATTTCCCATATTTATCCTGGGTTTAATTTCCTCCCGAGTGTCATTTATATTTGTTACTGTTGCTCCAAGATATTTGAATTTGTCCACCTCTTCGAAGGATAAATCTCCAATTTTTATATTTCCATTTCGTACAATATTCTGGTCACGAGACATAATCATATACTTAATCTTTTCGGGATTTACTTCCAACCCTATCGCTTTACTTGCTTCATGTAGAATTTCCGCATTTTCCCTAATCGTTTGTCGATTTTCTCGTAACATATTCACGTCTTCCGCATAGACAAGAAGCTGATGTAACCCGTTCAATTCCAAACCCTCTGTGTTATCCTGAACTTTCCTAATGGCATATTCTAAAGCGAAGTTAAAAAGTAGAGGTGACAGTGCATCTCCCTGCTTTAGCCCGCAGTGAATTGGAAAAGCATCAGACAGAAACTGGCCTATACGGACTCTGCTGTAAGTTTCACTGAGACACATTTTAATTAATCGAAGTAGTTTCTTGAGTAAGTATACCAAATTCAATAAAAATATTACGGTATATAAAACTTCTCTCTTAACCGAGTCATACGCCTTTTTGAAATCTATGAATAACTGATGTACTGTACCCTTATACTCCCATTTTTTTCTCCAATATCTGTCGAATACAAAAAATCTGATCATTAGTCGATCTATTACGCCTGAAACCACACTGATGATCCCCAATAATTTCATCTACATATGGAGTTAATCTTCTCAAAAGGATATTCGAAAAATGTTATATGACGTCAACAAAAGTGATATTCCTCGAAAGTTACTACAGTTAGTCTTGTCCCCCTTCTTGAAAATAGGTACGGTTATAGACTCCTTCCATTGTTCTGGTACAATTTCCATTTCCCAAATTGCAAGTACAAGTTTATAAATTTCGCTAGATAATGCGCTTCCACCCCCTTGTATTAATTCTGCTGCAATTTGATCAATACCTGGGGACTTGTACTTTTTCAGATAGTATTATTAATAATAATAATAAATATTAACCACATCTGAGTACGTTTAATTTATTTATCAAATTTGTATTCATCAACAACGGGCAATTATTGAAAACAAATTTGATTTACTTTACATTTAAAACAAGTAGAAGTGGTCTTTCAGACCCCACCACACTTCCGGTGGATAAATTCAGAGCCACAGAGCGTATTCCGAATCTCACCGGTGAGCAATCCGATGGCATCACGGTGTTCCGAATTCCACCGATGACGTCATTGATGCTCCACTGGTGTCGCACCGGTGCCATCAACTTGAAGAGGTGGTAGAAGGCTCCATCAGCCGCCATCAGTGAATCTGATTGGTTCTTGTATAGGGCGGGAATTAGCAGACGAATGACATCGTGCACTGTTGTGTCATGGCGGTGTGTTCTGCTTTAGTTCTGCTTTATTGTTTGTAATGAGCACAACGTAAAAACAATATGTTAATGGCTTATGAGCGAACATGTCAACGGACCAGTTATTACTATCGGTTCAAGAAATAAGTTGTTTATGATCTCTTTTATTTGAACGAGATGGCAGTACGGAAATTTCGCAAAATTTTGCTAGCGTAGCACAGATAACCACTTACACAGTAGCCATGACAGCATCGATTCTTCCAGCAGTTTTGATCCTTATTTTCGTTGCAACGTGACGTCATTGATGCCACCGGACCGGTGAGATTCGGAATACGCTGACAATGCTGCTGGGTTAATAGTAGACAACTGGGAATAACCGCAGTTGAAAAAAGTAACACAAATCAATTAATATCTCTACGTATATAGAACCATACTGACTAAGTTGTAATAGTGAATTGTTTTCAACATGATGAAACCTTATGCCGCTTTTGCATAATTTTATTAACGTTGCATGTTGACAGAATATGGAATCTCATTAAAATCATAGTTTATTGAGAAAACAACATTTCAGTTTGATTTCAATTAAAAATTTGTATCAGATTCAGGCTAATTGACAATGGAAAATCGACAATCTAATTTACGTATATTCAACTGTTTCAAGAGCACAGCGTTTTCTGAAAACTGCTAGCATCCATGCAGCGGGCTGCATAATGCCCAGGCGTTTTCCAAGCCCGAAACTGTTAATGGCCGCTACTCCCATTCGAAGAGCTGGCGTCGTGATATCCTTATTACGGAGGGCTGGCATCGACGTGTTATGTAAAAATGGACATTTGCTGCACCTGTAAGCGAAATATTGTAAACTTTGTATTCCCAGCGAAATCAAGGGTCCCGCCTTCCCCTTTCTTTGCTTCGCTGTTTGCCGCCGTTCGTGTGAACTTAATATCAGTACAAGGCCAACTTCCAAACTTTTACTTCATAAATTACACCCAGTTCTAAAGGGAGAGTTCGTAGAAGGCGTCCGTGCCCTTATTACGAGGAAAGAACCCTGTGGTCCGCAACAAACACTCCATGTAACATGCCAACCTCTTTTGCATTTAAAACAGCCATTTTATTGTTCTTCCAGCTTTAATAAGCGTGTTATGCAGGTAGAACGCACAGGCAACAGCGTCGTCCTTCCACTCTGAAGATCAAGTTTCAAATCCCAGTGATTCCAAATGGATTTTTCTGTAGACAAAGACCGTCCTGCGATAGATTTTTTCGAACAGCTGAGGTTTTATTGGCATCATCAAACTAATTCTCCTTGTTATTATTATTATTATTATTATTATTATTATTATTATTATTATTATTATTATTATTAGTTTTTAGTGTTTAGTTGGTATAATTTGTTTATGTGTTTAGTTTATAAGTGTATAGTGTAAGCTCTCTTGGACTGGCTCCCCAAGTGTAGTAGACCTTCAGCTTGCCCTACACTCCTGTAGGAGGCCGTTGCCCTTATGGGATTTCAGGCTTTTCGTATTTTATTATTATTATTATTATTATTATTATTATTATTATTATTATTATTATTATTATTATTATTATTTTTATTGTGTCTCAGTGAAACATACAGCAGAGTCCGTATAGGTCAGTTTCTATCTGATGCTTTTCCAATTCACTGCGGGCTAAAGCAAGGAGATGCACTATCACCTTTACTTTTTAACTTCTCTTTAGAATATGCCATTAGGAAAGTTCAGGATAACAGGCAGGATTTGGAATTGAACGGGTTATATCAGCTTCTTGTCTATGCGGATGACGTGAATATGCTAGGAGAAAATACACAAACGATTAGGGAAAACACGTAAATTTTACTTGAAGCAAGTAGAGCGATCGGTTTGGAAGTAAATCCCGAAAAGACAAAGTATATGATTATGTCTCGTGACCAGAATATTGTACGAAATGGAAATATAAAAATTGGAGATTTATCCTTCGAAAAGGTGGAAAAATTCAAATATCTTGGAGGAACAGTAACAAATATAAATGACACTCGGGAGGAAATTAAACACAGAATAAATATGGGAAATGCGTGTTATTATTCGGTTGAGAAGCTCTTATCATCCAGTCTGCTGTCGAAAAATCTGAAAGTTAGAATTTATAAAACAGTTATATTACCGGTTCTTCTGTATGGTTGTGAAACTTGGAGTCTCACTCTGAGAGAGGAACATAGGTTTAGGGTGTTTGAGAATAAGGTGCTAAGGAAAATATTTGGGGCTAAGCGGGATGAAGTTACAGGAGAATGGAGAAAGTTACACAACACAGAACTGCACGCATTGTATTCTTCACCTGACATAATTAGGAACATTAAATCCAGACGTTTGAGATGGGCAGGGCATGTAGCACGTATGGGCGAATCCAGAAATGCATATAGAGTGTTAGTTGGGAGACCGGAGGGAAAAAGACCTTTAGGGAGGCCGAGACGTAGATGGGAGGATAATATTAAAATGGATTTGAGGGAGGTGGGGTATGATGATAGAGACTGGATTAATCTTGCACAGGATAGGGACCGCTGGCGGGCTTATGTGAGGGCGGCAATGAACCTTCGGGTTCCTTAAAAGCCATTTGTAAGTAAGTATTATTATTATTATTATTATTATTATTATTATTATTATTATTATTATTATTCATAATCACCTTATTACAGCGTGGATTAACTTGAATTATAGAAAAATAAGATTTTCAAAATTCCAAAACAATTTTTTAAAATGGAATAATAATAATAATAATAATAATAATAATAATAATAATAATAATAATAATAATAATAATTCATTCATTCATTCAATCTGGCAGAGCTAAGGCCAGTAGGCCTTCTCTTCCGCCCAGCCAGACTCTAATTCTAATTGAATACAATTGCTTACATAGTTATTACATTAATATCTAGACCATAAAACAACATGAAAGTAAATAATGAAAGTGGGATAAGTAATGTTAGTGTGACAATAATAAACACTGGTAAGAAATAGTTATAATAATAATAATAATAATAATAATAATAATAATAATAATAATAATAATAAAGAGATAATTAGATATTTGTCTGTGATATGTATACATATATATAATCATTAAACATTGAGAAACCTGAAACAGCTATTATTTTTAACAAGAATTGTTAGAAAAATATTTCGTTAGCCTATTCTTAAATTGGTTTGATGTCTGACAGTCCCTGACATTACTCGGTAGGAATTCCAAAGTCTAGGAACAGCCACAGTGAAAGAAGATGAATTTGAGGATGTTCGGTGGGAGGGAATGGATAATATTGAGGAGTGTTGTGATCGTGTGTCTAGGTTATGATGGGTGGATAAATTTTGAAAACGAGACGCAAGGTAGACAGGAGTGGAGAAATGCAATATGTGAAAGAGAAGGGAAAGACAGTGGATTTTCCTACGATCTTCTAGACGGAGCCAGGACATCATTTCGAGGGATGGTGTTACGTGATCAGCCCGGCGAATATTGCAGACGAAACGGACGCACATATTATGAACACGTTGTAGTCTCTGCGCCGAAGTAACGCTTAGGTCAGTAAGCAGAATATCACAGTAATCGAAGTGGGGCATCATGAGTGTTTGCACTAACATTTTTTTTTTTTTTTTTTTCATGGAAAAGAGTAGAAAATTCTTCAATCGCCTAAACGAGTGGATTAATGAGAATACGTTTTTGCAGGTTTCTGCAACTTGAATGTTCCAATTTAAACTTTTATCCACATAAACACCTAGATTCTTTACTGATTCACTGAACGGAATTTCGGTGCCGTATATTTTAATCGGGGACAAATTTGGTATGGTAATAGTGCTTAACAAACGTGAATGGCCCACAATGATTGACTGTGATTTTTCTGGATTTAGTTTAAGTCGGAATTTCCGTGTCCATGTCCAGATTGAGTCCAGATCGTCATTAATTTTAGTTATTGCATCATTTATTTCGTCAGTGTGGAATTTTATGTATATTTGAAGGTCGTCTGTATAGAGATGGTGTCGGCAGTACTTTAGAGATTCTGATATGTCGTTGATATAAATTCCCCGTGGGATCCCTGACCTCAAGGCCTGCCAAGAGGAAGAACGATTTCCAGCTATCACACTTTGTTGGCGGCCATTAAGGTAAGAGTCAAACCACAGGACAACGAGCTCTTCTAAGTGTAGTCTTCTGAGTTTACATATTAACAAGTCAATGTCTACAGAATCGAAGGCTTTGCTGAAGTCAAGTAAAGTCATTATTGTCAATTTACGTTCGTCCCGGGCCTCGCGTAGGTCTTCCGTGATTTTAAGTAATGCTGTAAGTAAATGACATATTTCATAAAATGAATGCACATAAATGTTTCTCTATGTCTTGTGAATGTAACCAACTAATAAAAACTTAAAATTTAAAATATGTCTAAAAAGAACAGAAAAAATAAAAAAAAACAAAAGCCAAAAACATTTAGGAATTCAAAATTTGGATTTTGTTAATCTTTTACATAGTAAACATGCTCTCAAAATTTAGTTGAAAAAAAAATGACTAGGCCTACGAAAAAAGTATCATTTTTAGTGGAGTGTCCCCTTAAGAGGGTTACTTATTGTGGGTACCTTTCAATTCAGCAGGATGTGTTTTATGATTAATGAAAATTTTGTTTATTTATTTGCTATAGTTGTGGAGAAAATTCAGCTTCTTTTGAGATAAGGCACAGCTGACAAATTTTACCAAGTGACCTTGAGTAGCAAATAAGCTGTATTGGATTTAGACAGATAATTCAACACTTCAGCAAGTGTTTCTTATTTTCATTTTTATTTTTTTGTCTTTTTATGTCAAAAATTTTTTTGGGTCGAATGAATACTTCTAACATTAATGAATTGTTTATTAAATTCGTTAAGTAATTTTCAAATAAGTAATAACCTCAGTTTCATCCTGTAAAATGACCCATTTACCTTGTTGTTCTAAGGTTATCTATCCGATCCCAAACTTGTCGATCTAATTTAGAGACACTCTGTATATAATATGTGTGCGTGTGCTGGTTCCAATTCATCCACAATAACTTTCAAATGAAAATTCCAATATCAATTTGATTCTATTGATAACTTTTTTTACAATAGCTTTTAGGTAGAATATTTAACGCTCGCAAAGTGATCAAAGAATGTAACGGTTCGTTAGCTCGAAGGCAGATTTTAATAACATCTTTATTGCATTTTTATGAAACATGGTTTCTGTAATCAATAATCGTGGTATGCTTCCTGGCAAGAAAGCTGTTCGCTTTAAAATGATAGGAAATAACGTTGCCATGGCGACTTCAGCTTTACTCCTCACAATCGTGTATTTTACAGTCTGCTGTTTTTTTATATTTTGCTGTTAGCTTTTACGGAAATATTTACAATTTCAACGAGACAAAGTGACGATCCTGCAACTCTTAAAGTCAAACGTCGAAGACAAGAGGTTTTGGTTTTGGTTTTGCTGGGATGTAAAATATCAGATATTAGTTACTTGTGACTCTTGTAAAGTAGTGTCTGATACTGTTCCAAATATTTCGAAAATTTTCAAAAGAATTCTAGAATTAAATGACATTGATTGTGCATGTGTGCACGCAGAGGAAAACGGGCCTAAACCTGTCGGTATTTTGAAGAACTTCGTAGGTTTTATGTACCTATAATCCTAAAAATTCATGGATGAGATGAATTAGAGGTAAAATGCTGACATGTAACTTCCTGAAATCTAATAATGTACGTACATTAAAACACTCATTTATTTCTTTTTTTAATTTCAATCTTATTTTTGCACCAAAACCTTATTATCACGAAATTAGGCGAGTTTGCCCTACAAGAAGCTGCAGGAGAGTTACATGACCGGCATCCTGATATTCTCAGTTTATTCCGTCGAACTGTGGACAGTCTATTGGATAACACAATTTTCGTGGCACTCAACGCTAAGCGAAGTGGTCGACCCGATTCACCCACCATGACGATCGTCAGGCCGACCTGATTGGTAAAGTTGCTGTAAGCCATCAAAGGGAGCTCCGCTATTTCGCAAGGTAGAACGACATCAGTGGAGAATCTGTGCCTAGAATATTAAAGTCAACACATTTCCATCACTGTAAATTGTAGCATAGGTACACAAGGGAAGAGAGGGATGTTGTAAGGACACTTAAGTACTGTGACTGAATCAGACAACGCAGACTAGGGAGGAAGCTTTCCTCGACATGTTTAGTGAAGAATGCCTGTTGTTTCTGGATGGCCGTACTCATATCTACGCAAAATGCAAGACACTAGTCCCTAGAAAACCCACTGGAAATAGGCTGGGGTGAGGTTTTGGGAATAGAGATATCTTACGCGAATTTTTACCGTTAGATGGCAGGAGCGTTCCATGCGGCACAGGGTTATATTATGTCATATGCTACAGTTCATTACGTTCTCCCGCTTGTTGGTTTTCTGTGCGTGTCAAAATTATATTTATAATTATTTTATGCTCGACCATGCCGAAATGTAGTAATTATACACCTGGTAGCAGTCCTTTAATGCATGTCATTAAAGTACACCTATTCATTAAATTCAGGTTTTCGATTATTCTCGGATATGCACTCGAAAGACAACTAGGGAAAGGTCACGGAGGCTGGAAATCCAATACTGTCGCAGAAGGTTATGTTCTGTTACTATAATAATTAGCGTTAATTGTAAATAATATTCAAATAAATTCAATTTGTCATCTCGTTTTTCAATTCTAAATCAATTTCCAGGTTATATCAAGACTAATGTTCTCTAGGTTTTATCAAGGTCGGAAAAAATCAATACTTTCGCGTCTGCGCACATCTTACAATATTCAGGTCAGTTCCGTTCGTCACATAACCATGACATGAAAACTTATGAATAATTTGAAGTTAGAAATATGGTCGAGCATAAAAAGTCGTATGAAACTTGCCTATAATGGTAATTAAGACGCTCATATGAATATTATGAAACTCGCTTGCGCTCGTTTCATAAACAAACATACTTGCGTCTTAATTACTACCATTATAGGCTCGTTGCATAATGTACTATTCTATAACCTACTATAATTTAATATAATTCAGTATTTTCTTACCATATAATCTAATCTAATTTACAATAAATAATAGCGTAAACTTGTATAATTCCCCTTAAGAAATGGATGGGGAAATCTGCAGTATGCAGAATATAGATACGAGTAAATTGAATGTTCATGAACCTAAACGAGAACTTTGAGAATGAGATGCACGAATAAAAAAAAAGAAGGATCTTTGTCGTAGGTGAATATTGCCTCTTTAACATAAGTATTGTAAGTACGTACTGTACCCAATATACAGGAGATGCAGCCACCAATGTCTTTTTTATACGGAAGGGATTATGGGGCTTGGATTCCTCGTACTTTTTTCTCTAATTGCAGAAAGAGCAATTTTTAATAGAATGGTACAATATGATCGCAGTAGTATCATGTTTATTCGTGTGTTTTGTAGGTTAAGGATATGCAGTTTTGAATTCTATTGCATGTATGATTATTTTGAAAATTTGAAGTTAAAACATGGTTTCAATAAGTTACATAGACTGTATTATTTATAATAGGTCTATATATATTTTTTTCACGACGGATCGTCCGACCTAGATAATAAACATCCCAGTTCATCGAGAGTTTACTGTAGGCCAAGTATCGTTCCATTGTAAAATGCAGTCGTGTACTTCGGAGACTCCTACAAGTACTGCATACATTCTAACTAACATAGTTTGCTGTCGTGGTGTCGGAGACTCCTACAAGTACTGCATACATTCTAACTAACATAGTTTGCTGTCGTGGTGTCGGAGACTCCTACAAGTACTGCATACATTCTAACTAACATAGTTTGCTGTCGTGGTGTCGGAGACTCTTACAAGTACTGCATACATTCTAACTAACATAGTTTGCTGTCGTGGTGTCGGAGACTCCTACAAGTACTGCATACATTCTAACTAACATAGTTTGCTGTCGTGGTGTCGGAGACTCCTACAAGTACTGCATACATTCTAACTAACATAGTTTGCTGTCGTGGTGTCGGAGACTCCTACAAGTACTGCATACATTCTAACTAACATAGTTTGCTGTCGTGGTTGCATATGCTTTTATTAATTTTTTTCTTTGCCCTCTTCCAAAATGAAACTGTAGCCAGCAATTCCTTATTTGAAGTAGTTCTTTTTGTTTAATAGGCTCAATTTTATTAGTTATATTTTTTTAAGGTTGAAAGCATATATTCAGAATCTTTCGGGACCTGATTGAAAGAAAAAAGCTTTGTTTGGTTTTTACATATAGGAACACAACAAAAATTTGGCATTTTGAGTTGTTTTTAAGAGTATTTAATATACTGTACTAATACTTACTTACTTACAAATGGCTTTTAAGGAACCCGAAGGTTCATTGCCGCCCTCACATAAGCCCGCCATTGGTCCCTATCCTGTGCAAGATTAATCCAATCTCTATCATCATATCTCACCTCCCTGAAATCCATTTTATACTGTACTAATACACTACGTAAATCCTCAATGTTTATAGATACTGGAAAATAAATGCACACGCAAAGCGCATCCCTCAAAGTACACGTGCGCTATCTGTTGGTGCTAGTTCAGGATATCCCTATAGTACGGGTTTCTGCTGCTAATATAGGAAGGGCTTGAGACTTCGGGCGGTCCATACCTATGGAGTAACGGTTAGCGTCTGGCCGCGAAACCAGGTGGCCCGGGTTCGAATCCTGGTCGAGGCAAGTTACTGGTTCAGTTTTTTCCGGGGTTTTCCCTCAACCCAATATGAGCAAATGCTGGGTAATTTTCGGTCCTGGACCCCGGACTCATTTCACCGGCATTATCACCTTCATCTCATTCAGACGCTAAATAACCTAAGATGTTGATACAGTGTCGTAAAATAACCTACTTAAAAAGAGACTTCTGGCACCTGGGGTTTATCAGCCTACACGTCCGAGAAATGGGATCTGTTTCTAATAGGGACTGAGATATGATGGTCCATCTATCAGCGTCGGATTCACGAATGCCACCCCGGTCACCTGTCGGGACTATGCAGAGTGAACCTTAAGTAATATCATTAATTTCAGGGGGTTATTCTTTGAGATATTTCAAACAAAAAAGTGTAATAAAATTTATACTCGGTTTTGTTTACTTTTCGAGATAAAAATCGTTTTATATTAAATACTAGCCGTACCCGTGCGCTCCGCTGCACCCGTTAGAAATAAATATAAAGTAATTACAGAATTAAAATAGGACATTTGATCCAGGGTACATTCGTGTTTGATAGAAGGATAAATCGTTTAATATGTTACTTAATTTAAATTGTATTTAAAATATTAAAATGCGATCATTTTGATCCAGAGACACTCATTTGGCGCAATGACAATTCCTTTAACATGTTTCTTAATTGTTATTACCAATTATTTTTTGAAAAGCGAAAATTAACAGAAAAATTTTGGCTACAGATTTATTATTATGTTTATATTATATTATATTATGAAAAAGTGTGTTGATAACGGATGTACTCGAATTAGAAAGTTTTTAATTTGTTGTGGGAGCTCTTGAATCTCAGGAGGAACAACTTTTACAACAGCGCAACATAATCAGTTTGGCTCGTTACCCAGTTTTTTTGCATTGCATTTATTGCATATATATTTTATGTATTTTGTGTATTTTAACACGATTCAATTGAGCATAGTTAAAATTTGAATTATAAAATAATGGATTGCTAAGCTAACGTACTATTACTGCATACTAAATCAATACACTCTCGTTGTTCGTTAATTCTCTGAGATAAAAATGAATATGTTCATAAACATTATTATAAGAAATACAGGAAATGAATATACAGAATAACCTATCAAGTTTTCTGTGCATAAGAAGCTGTTTTAATCTTACCTGTCCTCAATTCACTCACAAGTTACTGTAATAACATTATAGCATTTTGTCCATCCAGAGAAACTACACTTTCCAATGATGAAATAATAATTAATTATACAAATCGGTTAATTTAGCTTCTGATATTACTTCATACAAACACAGAAACATTGTCTGTAGGCTATGTTTCATAGCTTTCGATTGTTGTGTCCAAGGCCCCTTATAGACGAAGTCATTTGTTTTTTATTTCAATACACCGCCTTAGATGGCAGTTATTTTAATTTTAAAACTCATTTATCTCATTAAATATTAGTCCTATCAAACTTTTTCAGAGAATAAAACTTATCAGAAATCATTTTTAAAGAAACTTTTGTTATGTAACATATTTCACAAAAATCAATAATAAGCGAGATATTTCGATTTATTTAATTCAGGCCCCCTTATAACCCCCTTTTAAATAATGTATTTTGAATGCCATATAGCCTATAATCTAAGTTACAACGAACTTAATTTATATTCCAATTTTCATCGAAATCGGTTCAGCCATTATCGCGTGAAAAGGTAACAAACATACAGACAGACAGACAGACAGACAGACAGACATACAAACAAAAATTTCAAAAAGCGATTTTCGGTTTCAGGGTGGTTAATTATATATGTTAGGACCAATTATTTTTGGAAAATCGAAAATTACCAGAAAAATTTCGGCTACAGATTTATTATTAGTATAGATTTCATAGCGTGTTTTAGGAAAGTCATTGATTGAATTCTCAATATGTTCACTCAATTTCAGAGAACAGTGAATTATGATAATAGGTGATTGAAAGAATTTTAGTTTTGTCGTTTACATATGTAGAAATTTGATCCGAACAAATGTAACATTGTAAAATTCCTTTTTGCACGATAGCGTATTTCTCCGTCATTACATCAAACGGCCGCCACGATTGAAAATTGATTTTACTGAATTCAGAGTTGCCAACCTAGATAAGTATGTTCAAATATTATAAATAACTGCTCTAGAGTTATAATGAAAACCACTGCCTTCTATGTATGTTACAATCCTACAATGCATGTAAAATTCATGCGCAAAAGGCAGTGTTAATTAATATATAGGATATTCGAAAGTCAGTTCAAACATTACACCGCTGTAAATATTATAATATTGCAGATATGGAAAAAACAAAAAACATCACAATGTTGGGCAACCAACGGAGTTTACAAAACATTGGAAGACGTCCGCCGTTCTCTTGTTCAACGTACAGCATTCTGTCTGCGACACCATGCACAGCATTTTGCAGATAATGTCTCGGAATATTGGCAATTTCTTGCGAGATGGCATCTTTCAGTTGCAGTAGGGTTGTTGGATGTGTCAGGAAAACTCGTTCTTTAAGGTAACTCCACAACCAAAAGTCGGCCGGATTGAAATCTGGAATGTGTATCAGAAAATGCAAGGTCTAAATTTCTAAAATTTTCACAAGAAAATGAACTCACAAGTGGACAAAAATTACAAGGTACCACAACAAGATTTATTAGAACTTGAATAGCTGATGAAAGCATAAAAAAGTTACTAATCATAATTGTTTAAGAGCCAGTTTTATCAGGCACTTGTAAATACCTAGGTATATATTTAAGTAACAAACTGGGTTGGGAAGAACAAGTCACTAAAACCACAAGGAAAGCCTGGAAAGCACTACATTTCTCTATGCGTATTCTGAAGAAATCTAACCGAAAGTCAAAAGAATTAGCGTACAAAACCCTTGTTCGCCCAATTATGGAATACGGGGCAGTAGGTTGGGATCCGTACAGACAAAACCAAATCGATTCAATAGAAAAGGTCCAACGCAAGGCAGCAAAATATGTCAAAATGGGGAAGGGACATGGTGAGGAGATTGTAAAAGACTTAGGGTGGGAACTTCTCAAATCAAGGCGACGAAAAACCAGACTCACCGCATTGTTTAAGGCACAAATGGGACACAAAGCAAGGACCGACATCAATGCTAGATTAGCAACACCATCATACTTAGGAAGGGCTGATCATATTAGGAAGTTTAAATGTAGAAAACAAAGAACGGACGTGGCAAAATTTTCCTTTGTTAACCGCACAATAGTAGACTGGAACAGCTTACCTGCGGCAATCTTTCAGGGTGGTCCTCTTTAAATCAATACATTTAAGGAAAGATTGAGAAGAAAGGGACTGAAAATGTAATTGGAGGTGCAGTGTAATTATCTAAGTTGTGTCATGTAATTAATTGAGTTGATATATAATTAATTAAGGTGATATGTAATTAATTAAGATGATATGTAATTAAGTTGGTATGTAATTAATTAAGGTGATATGTAATTAATTAAGATGATATGTAATTAAGTTGGTATGTAATTAATTAAGGTGATATGTAATTAATTAAGATGATATGTAATTAAGTTGGTATGTAATTAATTAAGGTGATATGTAATTACTTAAATTGATAATAGTTGGGTGAAATGGAAGTACTTATAAGTTAGATTTACTTTTGCTTATCGTAGGCGTTATTATAGAATAGTTTTTATTTATAGTCCTAGGTTTATTGCATCTACTACAGTATTTATAGATTTACTTTTATTTCATTTTATTTCATTTAGGTTTATTTTATTTTATTTCATGTAATTGTAATTATTGTATATTATATATCACTGCCACCGGTTGTATACCCAATTGTAGTGTTAATACATACATACATACATACATACATACATACATACATACATACATACATACATACATACATACATACCTACATACATACATACCTACATACATACATACCTACAAACATACATACATACCTACCTACCTACATACATACATACATACATACATACATACATACCTACATACATGCATACATACCTACATACCTACATGCATGCATACATACATACATACATACATACCTACCTACCTACCTACATACATACATACATACATACATACATACATACATACATGCATGCATGCATGCATACATACCTACATACATGCATACATACATACCTACCTACATACATACATACATACATACATACATGCATACATACATACATACATACATACATACATACATACATACATACATACCTACCTACATACATACATACATACATACATACATACATACATACATACCTACCTACCTACCTACCTACATACATACATACATACATACATACATACATACATACATACATACATACATACATACATACATACATACATACATACATACATGCATACTACACACTTCCGTTAATATTAACATTATGAAGTGTTAAAGTTTTTTTCTTATTTTTAAGCTTTTATATTTTTTTTAAATATTGAAAGTGTTATAAAGAGAATCAGCATCAAAAAGAAAATATAATATGAGCTAAAATATAATCCCCCATATCAGCAGTAGGTACATAATGTGATTTATTAAATCTTTATAAGCAATTTACAATCGATCACGCGATACGTCAATACAGCACGAGTGAGTTGAGAATAGCAATGTAAAGAAAATAGTCTGAAAAAAGTAAGCCTTACAACAGCTTTAAAATAAAAAGTCAGTAACTTTCTCGAGGATCGAACGCTGAGCCATCTTCGTGAGAACCCATGAGGTGATAAGCCACAGTCTCGCTCAGACCGCGTGGCGTGTCTCAAACATTACAGATGATATTGCCCACTCTTCTACTGTACACGCTTGCATACAGTTCAGGGAAACTCAATAAAATTTAATTAATCGCCCCGAGGTACATTTCTTGTGGCGAGGTCGACAGCGCCTCAGGTTAACAAGCGACAGTCAGGTCAGACTCCAAACGAGGGCAAAAAGGAGGGTTCTTAACCCTCACCTGTAATTTTCAGGGATGCGGCATTAATCATGTGACTTACTTCAAATGCACCGATAGGCAAAAACGTTCTGTGTAATTCGAGTGGTTTATCAGTTCAGAACTGAATGCCCTACACTCTCTCAATTAATGTAGGAGAAAGACATGGAAGAAAAGAAGTGATAAGTAAAGGAAGATGGAAAGAAGATAAGCTTTTTGTCTACTGCTACTTAATAGGCTCGTTGCCTGTTTCATACAAATTATAATCAGCATCAATCTTCTGTGGACTTCCGGTTATCTCCGTCCATCTTCAACTCCAAAGAGCACAGGCATTATTGTCTGATGACATCTTGTTATGTTGATGTCAGTTATATTTTTCCGTCTTTTTATCAGTAAATGTCCATATCTTGTACTCTGTATTTAAAATAAAACCCTTAATTCATACTTGAGCTAGCCTCCATTTTCCTGTGATTAATTTTTTACGTTAAATAATAAATTATTCAGTTGATATTACAGACAACTGGTCTTACTTTTTGTTAATACGGGAAATGTAGCCAGCCATGATGAAATAAAGAGGAAACAAATGAATGTAACATCATTATAAACTCATCATTACCCGTACAAAATGGGGGGGGATAATTAAATGAATGCGGGATGTGTAGAAATAGAAATAGTTAATTTAAGATTGTCTAATTTCTCATTTGTGGCACTGCTTTCTAATTGAATCCAATTCTCTGTAATCTATATATATAATTTGAACTGGTAATGGAAATTAAGGGAAAACGGCTGAATGTATTTTAATAAATGACCCCTCATTTTGAAGCTTGGAACTCAAAGTTTTTCAGAAAATTAGTAGTTTTCAGTCAAATGTCAATTTTTCAACAATTTTCCTATTTTCCAAAATCCATCTGTCGTCAATTTTGAGAACTAGCTAAACTAGCTAATTGCATTTTAGAATAAAACAAAACACACACTACAGTAAACAATATTACACGAAGGCCATGATCTGCAAAAATGCTAACATATTTAGAGCTCAAATTAAATTGGTTATTAAAAACTTGACTTAATAAAAATAATTTACAGGTTCGATTCTGTGGTGTGTAATTTTCTGGGTATAGCTGTGTATTTGATATTAAAAATTACGAAACTTGAGGTGGTTTGATGACATTATTACCACAAGAAATGAAATACTGTATTATTCTAGTTAATGCCATGATGTGACTATGTTTCATTAATTATACATATTAATGCTATATTGATGATATGAAAGTGAAACGTTTTGGGGTTATATAAGTACATGTAGAGAATAACTTAAATTAGATTTTGATTTCTATATTTTACTGAGTGGCTGCTATATAGTATATATAGTGTATGTTACTGAAAGCTATAAAACTTACGTAAGATAACAATATTATTAAAAATCAAGTATTTTTATAGTTATTAATCAAGTGGAGTTGGGTCTTTTTCATACATTTAATGGCGGTGTGGTGTAGATATTTATATGCGTGGTTCTCTTCACTATTGGCTCGAGAGAGAGTATCTTTCATTGTTATGGAAGTAAATAACTTTCAGAATGTCTGGCATTCTTAATTGAAAATAAATCTGAAAAATGTTTATTTGAACGTCTAATGAACTTAGTTCGCAACATTTGCTGCACAAGCTACTAGTTATAGGCCTTATATATATTATTTATAGCCGTTTCAAACAACTCACTGGTGTCATATTGACGTGCGAATCGTTTCGATTATCAATCGCATTGTTGTCTGGAGACTAGGCCTCGTGGAATGAGGAAGCGATTATAAAGAAGGCTCCGCCTTGTTAAATTTAAATGCGGGGCGAATGGAAACAGAAATGAAAATTAATATTAAACTTTTGTTTTAGATTCCAACCAGCTTTACAATCCCAACCATGCTCACAATACTAATCAAGAACAGCATCAAAGTTTCACTAATTCTTTTTAGCGATTCAATTATTCCCCTGTCAATAGCTCATACGATATCTCTGAGTTACTAACAGCTGTTTTATTTTAGGTTAAATTACAGTTATTTTTAATTGTGATGTCTAGACTTCGTTGAATTGCCACACGCAGCATGCAATCAGGTTGCCGATGTACGGTAGTATAGAGGAGGCGATCGACCGCCCGGTCTCTTACTATAAACAGTTCATGTTAAGAGTTGTGACCGGTCCAAATAGATAGAGCAGCTACAGCTAATGTATACCTATGTAAGCACTTGTTTTTGCATTACTGTGGTTGGAATAGTCAAAGTTTAACATTTGTTCAGTGCAGACAAGAATTCAATCAAACATACTACAATGAGAGTGTTGCTGTTCCAAACAATTACTCCTAGAATACCCTTACCGCCGCAGCCAGTCTTGACCCGTTGGGGAACGTGGTTGAATTCTGTTAATTATTATGCAGAACATTACGGAAAAATAATGGAGGTAATTGATGCATTGGATAGCACAGACAGTTCCGCTGTTGCAGCTGTAAAATCATTGCTTTCTGAACAGCTATTGAAAGATATTCTGTCATTGATTCTAATTTTAAAATCGTGTCCGAAAGCATCATCCTGTTAGAATCGTCTAAACTACAACTCTCAGAAGCCCTTAATATAGTGGATAAAGTATCACAAACCGTTATCCAAAATAACAATTCACTAATTTCAGAAAAGTGAAATGTAAGTTGAGAAACATTATTGTTAAAAATTCTGTCTATTCACAACTTCGTATAATAAAATATTATGTACTATCAGATCACGACAAAACGTCTGAAGTTGGTGCACTAAAAAGTAGTGACTTCCCGTTCTTTAGAAATGCACGTATTACATCGTGTGATGTTGAAGTACAAGTTCCCAATATACAAACTGTTTAAGTGACCATCGGAAGAGGTTACTTTGCAGTCGGTCAAAATGTACGTAACTCTTCACTGCAATGCACATATTCAAGGATGATGTATCTTACATTAAATTTTAAGAGTTAATATATCTCACTATAAAATAATTGTATATTTACATGTTTAGACATTTCCTACTTCAATGATGATTCATTATATTTCTTGAATGCAGGATACAGGTATTATTGTAACCGCAGTATACTACTCAGTGTTTACATCAGAGACACGCCCCCTTCTCATACAGTCTATACTGCGTGCACAGTAAACCTCGCGAATCTCGTGGCAATTCCACGAAGTCTAGTGATGTCCTACCGCAACTGTTTTTTTATTAGTACGCCAGCCAGCCAGCATAATAGAGCGTTGAGGTCTTGCAATTGTATAGATCTAGCTCGTATTTGAGGCAGTTACAATGTAATACTGTATTTCTATTTGCACATTTTAAATGCTTTCTTGTGGATTTTTAAAGATGGGACTCGATTTTTCATGAGTTGAAGATTAAAGTTCAGAGGTGCTATTTCATTTTTTTCTGGGGGTATTTTTAAGGAAAATCGCCCGGCCTCCATGGGTATGCCAAAGCATGGTACGATGAAAGAGTAATGGAACGGAGAAAAATTCTCTCCGGCGCCGGGATTTGAACCCGGGTTTTCAGCTCTACGTGCTGATGCTTTATCCCACTAAGCCACACCGGATACCCACCCCGGCGTCGGACAGAATCGTCTCAGATTAAGCTCCAACTCTTGGGTTCCCTCTAGTGGCCGCCCTCTGCACTACGTCATAGATGTCTATGAACGTAGGACTGAAGTCCACTAGGGCGGCCACTAGAGGGAGCCCAAGAGTTGGAACTTAATCTGAGACGATTCTGTCGGACGCCGGGTGAGTATCCGGTGTGGCTTAGTGGATAAAGCATCAGCACGTAGAGCTGAAAACCCGGGTTCAAATCCCCGCGCCGGAGAGAATTTTTCTCCGTTCCATTACTCTTTCATCGTATGATGACGCAGAATATCTGCATGGAAATATCATATGTACTTCGGTACATTAAAATAATATATACAAAGCATGGTATAGGGACATCATTTTATTTTTACTTGCATTTTTATTGTACCTGCATTTCTGAATGTACTTCACTCTCACCCCTTCACTAATGTCCTTGCTCCCGTCAGACACACAAACTTACGGCCGCTGTTGCATTCGAAGTCTTCAAGCAGTGAAGTAAACACTGCAGTGTATAGTGTGTTTCTTAAATATGATTGTGTTTTCTATAGAAGAAAGAACCTATATTAATAATATCGTACTAAAAATTATATTCAAGAAACGGTAAATTCAATTTCAGAGAATATGCTTCAAAATGTTTTTAATAATATGCGTACTGAATTGAAGCCTGCATTGTAATGAACGGCAACCATTTTCTGCAACTTGTTTAAAAATTCGGATTAGCTTTTTTTGAATTGAGGTGGCTAGAAGCAAAGGAATGCTAGTGACATTTGTAATAACATGAGTTAAGTGCATCCAGTGTAAGCTAAAGTATCTAAAATTTTAGTGGCAAAGAGATATTTTAATCGCATCACACATTAAAATTTAAATAAAAATTTCACCGATTTTACGAAAGCTTAAATATTTAAACCCCATTTTCTCAAAAGTAATTTAAGTGCACTTACAGCCCTTTACTTATGACCCCCTCAATTTAAATGCACTCTCTATATTGTATGCTAACACCAATAATTAATATGCTAAATAAAGTAGACATTACATAACGAACATAGCCGCCTGAAAAGTTGAGTTTTTTTTTTTAATGTTGCTACTCTACTGTATTTTGATAAATTCCGTAAAAGTGATGATCAAACTGAAAATCATAATATCGTATTTCCCTACAACATAAATGGATACACTACTTTTCTCTCTTCCTATACCTAGTAAAATGATTTGTTTACATATTGCACTAGTAACATCAAACTCCTGTAATGGAAGGGGGCAACAGTGTTTCCGAGTATAGCCAGGTTAATGTTAAAAATGTTGGTAAAAATAAAGTGAGGTCCCTGTAGTTGATGACCCAGCAGCGGAACTCGTCAGGAGGGGTGGCTTACGCCTCAGACCGTTGGCCAGACGGGAGGGGTGGCGTACACCTCAGACCGTTTGAGGGGGGGAAATGTAGGGGGGCTGTTGGGGTGGAATGATACACGGACTTAGAGGGATGGCGGGACTAGTCTTTAGGATGCTGGGGGTTAGTTCGGTTCGGCGTGGGTGCGGTCTTTGGGCTACAACTCACAATAGACCTCAGGTCGCAGTGCATAGGGATGTTCCCCTCCCGGCCTCATTGAGAGAGAAAAAATATTTGTTGAATATAAACTAGACGTGATAAACATATGAGATGGAAGTTATAGCTCGCGCAAGAAACGATTACCTAAAAGCAATGGTGACGTTGCTGTCTGTTTTGACGTGTGTATGTAGGCACGCCGAGGGGGGAGAGGTGCAGGTCGACGGAAGTACTGTCTCTTCCAAGAAGATGAACAAATCAAGACATCGCTGTGGAAATAAAGAACGTAGCAAGAGAAAAATTCGAAGCTAATTAAACGCGCAACATATATTTACGAATTAAATAATAATACAGTGCGATACAAGACACGTATTCACATGCAATGGAACAAACTAAAGTCGTAATGTAACTATCACAACGCAAGACTGATTCTATCGATGTCATTTCTCTTCCGACTGTACTCTTGAATATCATTCAAGTTATCTCGTGACCTTTCCTCTCGCCCGCTCTTCCTTATCGCAGTGTTTGATTCGCATTCCTTCCGTCAGTACAGTGTTGCCAACTGGACGGAAATTCCGTCAAAATTGACGGAATTTCAATGTAGCGGACGGGAAAAAAATGGCTTTGACGGGTGACGGATTTTCTGGCGGAAATTACGATTTACATCGTCTTTTGACATTTTTAGCTGTTGTCATTTTTAATTGTTTAATTTTTGGAAGATTTTGCTTTTTATTTGAACAGCCCTGCCTGTTCCATACTATGTTTAAAATCCCCTGTTTCAGATTTCCTCGCAATCAAGTAAGATGTTGACGAATTATTAGCCTATTTTAATCAGGATTTGTAAGTAAGTTGCGTTAAAATTTGCTTTATATATATATATATATATATTGGGTGTTATATTTTTAATTTTGACGGATTCTGACGGATTTCTAGGTGTTATACTGACGGGAATACAATTTATGTGTTGGCAACACTGCGTCAGTAATCCGTGGTTGCGAGATCTACAGAGTGATTTATATAGAACTGACACATTTCTTTCTTTAATTATTCCGTTGGAAATTCATTCAATGACCCAATTTTAGCACCAAATTAAGCAGAATGTTCTGGAGTTTCGATTCCTTGTCACTAGATGCGCAGATGTTTATGTTTTATTCCTGTTGTTGGCAGCACTAGATGCGCAGATGTTTACGTTTTATTCCTATTGTTGGCAGCTGTTTTCGACATTTTGTGTCAACGTGAAAATGCAGTGCACATTAAATCAACGACTCTTCCTTGTGACGCAATACTGGATTACGAATTCAATTACAGCTACTCAAAGGGCATACCAGAGAGAATTTGGTGTTCGCAATCCTCCCAAAAGGAACACAATGCTGGGGCTGGTAAACAAATTGGAAACAACTGGATCTCTGGTGAGTGAAAAGGGCAAGCATCGTTCATCTAGGCTTCCCACGGTTATTGTTGACGTAAGAACACGACTGGAGCAGTCACCCAAAAAATCATTAAGACGTTTGTCGCAGGAGACAGGGTACACCTACTCAATGTGTCAGAGAGCCTAAAGCCATATAGGGTTACGGTTGTTCATCAGCTACAGGAACCAGATAAGGATAAAAGATTGAATTATTGTCGTTGGTTTCAGACGTTCATTGTGCAAAGTCCTGCCATATTGTCCATCATATGGTTCACAGATGAAGCATGGTTCCATTTATCCGGTTATGTGACGACCGAATAATTTCCAGGAACCTGTGGCCACCGAGATCTCCGGATTTCACAACGCCGGACTTCTTTCTATGGGGTTACTTAAAAGACAGGGTTTACGCCACACGTCCCCAGACATTGGACGATCTGAAGCATAACATCACATAAGATTCAAGCTATTGACAACAGAGTCTCCAACGAGTGGCCAGTAACATGGAACGACGTGTTGAGTTGTGCCTTATGCAGGATGGAGGACATTTTCAACATTTGCTATAGAGGTAAATAATCTCCCAAAATTCCTCTACATTTTAGGTACAATAAGTTGTCGCTAGCACAATTCGTTTTGAAACAATTAATGAAAGAAATGTGTCAGTTCTATATAAATCACTCTGTATAATATTATCTATTAGCAATGTCTGGCATCTACTGCGACGGACAGTAGCCACTCAAACACAGGAGGTGCCATATTTAAGTGAAAAAGAAGTTATATTGAAAAAGAATGAGTTGTTGAAGTGTTGGGGAAAAAACGGATGACTCTGCCGTTGCCTAGATTTGAACTCGGGACAATGGTCGTCGTATTCCATTACTTTGCAAACTGAAAGTAACTTTGCGGAGTAATATCTTTTTGTGTTCATCACTAGCAAGTAAAGAAAAATCTTAATATGCATTTTGAGCTTTCATTCGCTCGAAATGATGACGTGACAGTTCTAGTTCTATAAAAAAAAATCCTGTAGAATACTTAAGCACATAAATAAGAAATATGGAGGCGAAACTTTTCGGCCGGCAGACGCAAAAAGCCTTTATTATTTCTGTTCATATATTTGAAGATGTCAGCACGGTATAAACCGTGCATGTGTGTATATATTACTTTTGTTGTGTCTCTGTGGTACCTAGATATATTAAAACGGCAGGAGCGAGATGGAGGTAAATTCCATTGTGAAGTGAACCATTACATCACCCCCAAACAATACCCGTCAAGGCGCGGGGGAGGGGAGAAGGGGGCGAAATCATGCAGAATGCGGAACTTGGCGCGGGGCCCACACAAACCAGTTCCGACGGCCGATAAAGTTGCGTGGAATTATGGGGCAGGCCCTCCTCGCTTCCTCCGCAGCCTCCGTAAGAAGTCTCCGCGGCCAGGTCCAGATTCGCAAGTCTCTGTTCGGATTATGCAATAAGACGGGAGTGCTAAATTGTGACGCGGAAGCTAGGCCTGGAATTTCTTTAAGCTTCTTTGTGTGACGCGATGCCTTTATATATAATTTATAATCAAGTGCGCCTCGGGCGAAGCAGATAAGAGCACAGGGGAGAAGAAGCGCGTGTGATCTTTATTTGAATCGTGAAAATTCGCTCCTCTTGAAAAGAGAGGAAACCAGACGGTAATCACGGATTTACTAGACTCGAATTTTCCACAGATGTCTCTGGCTATCTCTAGCTACCTACAGTATATCCCTATATTTTCAAGAACAAGAGATTTATTTATTTTAATTAACTAGCTAGCTAGATAGTGAGTACAAATTAAATTTATAAAACAAAAATGTTTTTAGTCACTACCTTAAGAGCCAGGCTCGTGTACGGTGTGGTCTTAGTCAATAATATAACATAAAATTTACAAGGACAGTTTACTAAATACCTTACTTACTTACTTACTTACTTACTTACTTACTTACTTACTTAATTAATTACAACCGGCTTTTAAGGAACCCGAAGGTTCATTGCCGCCCTCACATTAAGCCCGCCAGCGGTCCCTATCCTGTGCAAGATTAATCCATTCTCTATCATCATATCCCACCTCCCTCAAATCCATTTTAATATTATCCTCCCATCTACGTCTCGACCTCCCTAAAGGTCTTTTTCCCTCTGGTCTCCCAACTAACACTCTTTATGCATTTCTGGATTCGCCCATACGTGCTACATGCCCTGCCCATCTCAAACGTCTGGATTTAATGTTCCTAATTATGTCAGGTGAAGAATACAATGCGTGCAGTTCTGTGTTGTGTAACTTTCTCCATTCTCCTGTAACTTCATCCCGCTTAGCCCCAAATATTTTCCTAAGCACCTTATTCTCAAACACCCTTAACCTATGTTCCTCTCTCAGAGTGAGAGTCCAAGTTTCACAACCATACAGAAGAACAGATAATATAACTGTTTTATAAATTCTAACTTTCAGATTTTTGGACAGCAGACTGGATGATAAGAGCTTCTCAACCGAATAATAACACGCATCTTCCATATTTATTCTGCGTTTAATTTCCTCCCGAGTATCATTTATATTTGTTACTGTTGCTCCCAGATATTTGAATTTTTCCACCTCTTCGAAGGATAAATCTCCAATTTTTATATTTCCATTTCGTACAATATTCTGGTCACGAGACATCATCATATACTTTGTCTTTTCGGGATTTACTTCCAAACCGATCGCTTTACTTGCTTCAAGTAAAATTACCGTGTTTTCCCTAATCGTTTGTGTATTTTCTCCTAACATATTCACGTCATCCGCATAGACAAGAAGCTGATGTAACCCATTCAATTCCAAACCCTGCCTGTTATCCTGAACTTTCCTAATGGCATATTCTAGAACGAAGTTAAAAAGTAAAAGTGATAGTGCATCTCCCTGCTTTAGCCCGCAGTGAATTGGAAAAGCATCAGATAGAGACTGACCTATACGGACTTTGCTGTATGTTTCACTGAGACACATTTTAATTAATCGAACTAGTTTCTTGGGAATACCAAATTCAATAAGAATATCATATAATACTTCCCTCTTAACCGCGTCATATGCCTTTTTGAAATCTATGAATAACTGATGTACTGTACCCTTTTACTCCCATTTTTTCTCCATTATCTGTCGAATACAAAAAATCTGATCAATAGTCGATCTATTACGCCGAAAACCGCGCTGATGATCCCCAATAATTTCATCTACGTACGGAGCTACTAAATACAATAAGTAACTTAATTCAAATCAATAAATATAACACAAGAAGAAAGAGAAAAAGAGAGAAAAATACACATTTAATATAAATTGACAATCAGGCAGAAGCCAGTGATATTCAATGAATATAGTCGACAGAAATAAAAGGTAAAGAAACACATTTGTTAATATTATATATCAAGGATAATTTTACAAATTTCTTTTTTTTAAAGCTTCAATTTTAAAATATTTCAAATTTTGAAACTGGTTTGTAATTTTATTATAAAATCTTGGGCCGAAACTAGCACCATGTTTAAGAGCTGCACTTGTACGACATTTAGGCTCAATTAATGGGAAAGTAGACTCTTGTCTTCGAGTACTATATTCATGTCGATTAGATTTATGTTTCATTTCATTTCTGTGGTAGTAAGTTAGTAAACTATATTTATAAATATCTTCAATACTTAATACATTAAAATCTATATAAATTAAATTTGTTGGGTAATACCTATTTTTGGTCAGACAAATTTGTATTAATCTTCTGTGTAATAAAATTAATGGATTAAGTATAGATAATGCTACTCCACCCCAATTTATTATACCATATTGTATTAATGATTGTACCAAAACTAAAAATATTATTGTCAATGCCTCCTTAGTGATAACATTTCGAAGTATTATGAATTTATGAATTGTTTTTCTTATACTTGTACACATGAAATCAATTTGTTTATCCCAACGTAAATGCTGACCTATAATAATTCCTAAATATTAGACTTGTGTGGAAGGTGTTAGATGTGGGCAATTACAATAATTATTTGTTAATCCATTACATGAAATATTATGTATTGCTAAGTGATAATTATTCATAGGTGGAGGTAAACCTTTCGTTGTTAAAAAAAATGGAATGTAGATAGTTTTGTTAGTATTTAAGGACAGGAGATTAGAGTCAAGCCAATTTTTCACTACTTTAATTCCATTGCTAACATTTGAATAAGTGTTATCCCAATTTTCCCCATTAAATGTTAGTACAGTATCATCTGCAAAAGAAAATATATTACCACTATATTTCTTTAGATCAATTTTCAACAAATTACTAATATATGTTATAAATAAGATTGGTCCTAATACTGTACCTTGTGGAACTCCAATACCGATCAAATTATAATTGCCATTATAATTGTCAATTTATTGAATTAATATCAAAATAATTTAGGTATATAATTTTATGATAATAATAATAATTTTTAGTAATAATAATAATAATAGTTATTTTATTCGATTGTTCTGTTATCAGCTAGGCCCTAATATTTTTAACATCGTCTGATCGAAATATTTGCGATTGCTTGCAAGAATATTGTCCTTATACTTAGCTTCTAATCCCAGTATGAAAGGAGACAGTAATATGGAGGCCGAGAAGTTAATACGTGGGACTCGTAAAGAAGGATGTAGATCACAGAGAAAAACTGATGATGGATGGACGCCCTCATCTTTGGTAATCAATAGCCCAGCTGTTAAACAGAGCGCACTCCTGTCCTGTAATGGCGCTCCCTTCGCAACCCATTTCAACTGTTCAGTGACCACCTGGCGGTAAAGAAATCGATAGCATCACCGCGAATTTTTTTCATATCTTCTGAAAGTGAGAGCAGCTCTGCAAGTTTGGGGTCCATAGTTGTGTTGTTCACAAATTGGACTACTACTGTTACTACCACTACTACCGCCTTTACTACTCCTACCATCAATACCACTATGTCAAAAATTATTCACCCACCATAATCTAGACACACGATCACAACAGTCCTCTATATTACCCATTCCCTCCCACAAACATTCTCATATTCATCTTCTTTCATTGTAACAGTTTCTCGATTTTGCAATTGCCCTCCAGCAATGTTAGAGACTGCAAATATAGCTTTCTGGTAAAGCTCTCTGGGTAGTAGATTTGAATAATTTCATGGGACAAATTTTTCCGCGGCCGGGTATCGATCCCGGAGCCTTTGACTGAACGCAAAAACGCTCTTACCGACTGAACTACCCAGAGACTTCACCCGACATCGTCTCAATTTTTCCATTTATGATCACATAACTCGAGTGGGCTGACAATACACCAGAAACCCACATCGACTATTAGTACTACTATTACTGCTAATATTACTACTGCTACTACTGCTACTACTACTGCTGCTACTACTACTGCTACTACTACTACTACTGCTGCTACTACTACTGCTACTACTGCTACTACTACTGCTGCTACTACTACTGCTACTACTACTACTACTGCTACTACTACTACTGTTACTATTACTACTACAAATACTACTATTGCTGCTACTACTGCTACTGCTACTACTACTGCTACTATTACCCCTACTGATGCTACTACTACCACTATTACTATTACTACTACAACTACAATTATTACTTCTATTACTACTACTGCTACTGCTACTGCTACTAATATTGCTGCTGCTACTACTACTACTACTGCTACTACTATTGCTGCTACTACTGCTACTGCTACTACTACTGCTATTACCCCTACTGATGCTACTACTACTACTATTACTATTACTACTACAACTACAATTATTACTTCTACTACTACTACTGCTACTACTGCTACTATTACCCCTACTGATGCTACTACTACCACTATTACTATTACTACTACTGCTACTACTACTACTACTATTGCTACTACTGCTGCTACTACTACTACTGCTACTGCTACTACTATTGCTGCTACTACTACTACTACTACTACTACCACCACTATTACTATTACTACTACAACTACAATTATTACTTCTATTACTATTACTGCTACTACTGTTGCTATTACTGTTGCTACTACTACTACTGCTGCTACTACTACTACTGCTAATATTATCCCTACTGATGCTACTACTACCACTATTACTATTACTACTACAACTACAATTAAGGTAGGTGAGCCATTTTCCGACATGGTCTTAATTATGACAGTGAGCTCTGCTGCAAAAACTTGTGATCTAAACCGACAGAGGACTGAAGTTTCTCGAAGCAGTCTTAGAGCAATATCAGTTCCGTGATAAACAAGTTTGCAGAAGCGTTTCTCTGCCGGTCAGAGCGTCAGTAGACATTTTGTGTAATAGAAGTATTATCTGAAGGAAGCATATTTTGTTTGAGTATTCTGCTTTTGACAAAGGTATGTAATTCATATTGGACATCATTCACAGTGTAAAGTATTGTAGTTTAATATGACGTTTATTAATTTCAGAATCTATCGATATGGATTGTGTAATAGCGCGATTAGTAACAGCAGACGAGGTGCTCTTAAATCCGACACATGTCGGAATTATGAACCCTGTTGCACTGACTTCAGCTATGCCTATTACAGGATTTATGATAAAGGATTCCAATATAAACTTGAGTTATTTAATGCTCTTTATCATTGGAACGGCATACTTGGCAGTATTAATGCATTTTACCAAAACTACTGCATGTTTAGCTCAGAAATTAGGTGCAAAATTCGTTATCTTTAATATCGCTTCTTTATTTTAGATTATGGGTAAACCACGAGCGAAAATTCCTGAAGATGTAATGGCACGGGCTATTGCAGCTGTGAAGAATGGTATGCCCCTTAACATAGCTGCTACACGCTACGTTATAGCTAGGAACACCCTTAGGTTCATGTCAATACCAGGGCTGAGAAGAAAAATATTGGTCGTCCTGCACTTTTAAGCTTCGCGCAAGAAAGATAATTGTGCAGCCGACTTTTCCGACTTGCAGATGTAGGGATGCCGTTGATTAGTAAACTTGTGAAAAGAACTGTTTTCACATTTTGTGAAATAAACGGCATAAAGAATAATTTTAATAAAAACTTAGGGTTAGCTGGTAGGAAGTGGATGAAATTATTTCTAAAGCGGCATCAAGATGTGTCAAAAAGGAAAGCGCAAACTTTGAACCAGGGCAGGGCAATGAAACTAAAGCGTGTAATTGTGAAAGACTATTTTGATAAACTGAAAGCCATAATGGTCGAACATGAATTTATGGGAAAACCTGAAAATATTTACAATATCGATGAGAAGGGGTGTCGATTGACTCTTCATCACAACAGGAAGTTTTTGCTGCTAAAGGCACTAAACGCTTACATTTGATTGCACCAGAACATGGAGAAAATATAACAATTGTAGCTTGTTGCAACGCAGTAGGTCAAGCAATTCCTCCTATGATTGTCTTCAAAGGAAAAAGAAGACGACCGGAATGGGGTGATGACATGCCCCCAGGCACAGCTGTTGAAATGACAGAAATGGGTTCAATGACGTGTCAGGTCTTTATTAAATGGCTAGCGCATTTTGCTAAACTTAAAACTGTCGGCAAATCCTTGTTCATTTTCGATGGTGCAAAATCTCACCTTGATGCCAATATCGTTGAAGTAGCAGATGAGCATGACATAATATTGTTTTGCTTGCCAAGTAATTGCACACACGAATTGCAGCCTCTAGACAAGACAGTTTTCGGACCCTTCGAACAGTACTAGGATCCGGCAGTTTTGCAGTACTGGAGCAATCATGGCGAAAGAACCGTTACGAAAGCAAGGTTTGGGAGAATTTTTCCGACGTTTGGTTGAAGTCCATGACACCTAACAATATCATGTCTGGGTTTTGGGCCACTGGGATCTGTCCATTTAACCCTGAGGTAACACCACATAGTGCATTCGCTCCTTCTGATTTATATTGTGGCGCCATATTGTAAGACGTGGCGCGCGTCCGGCAGAAGGGAGGGCGCGCGAGAAGGAAGGCGCGCGGAGAGAAGGGGGCGATCTTCAGTGGGCACTGGGGCGCGGCGCGGAGAAAGAAAACGTGGGCTTCGGCAAGTGCTTGGACGCTGGGCTGTGCGAGGTGAAGTGGGGAAAAGAAGCAGCGAGAATCAGAAGTCTCCTGAAGCGCAAGCCTCGCGACATCCGTTGAAACTTCGGGAAGCAGTACGTTCCAGAAGTGTGATTTATCGATAAATAGAAGGCAAGTGAGCCCCACAGTCAGTTTAGTTTGGACAGCGAGTTCAGTTTGTGAATCAGCAGCGCCCAGGCTGAAGCAACGCGTCCAGGAGTCTTGGGTTCGTCGGGCCGAGAGCTGAGTAACTGTGGCAGCGTCCAGGCAGAAGCAACGCGTCCGGGAGTCTTAGGTTCGACACGCGAGTGAGCTGAGTAACTGTGGCAGCGTTCAGGCAAAAGCAACGCGTCCGGGAGTCTTTGGTTCGACACGCAGTGAACTTGAGTAACCGTGGCAGCGTCCAGGCGGAAGCAACGCATCCGGAACTTGAGTTTGAAGTTCAGTGGACTGTCCCTGGAAGTCTTGGGTTCGATATACTGTGAAATTGAGTGAATGAGCTAGAAGAACTAGCCAAGGCAAACTAACTGTGAACTGAGAACTGACAGTTTTGTTTTTTTAAATAGTGCTTTGTGAACATTAGTTGAGATTAGGAGTACATTCTTGTTCTCAATAATCCACGTGAATTGTCATTGTCGTCTGTGGAGTGCAATACCCATTGTTGACGGGAGTGTTTAAATTCAGAAATAGAAGGCCATCATTGTTGGAATAAAAGTGACAATATTTCCTGCAACCACCCAAAAAAGATAGAGAGGGGTTAGAATCGACGAGGAGAGTGACGGTAACAGTGAGCCTTGCAACTCATAAGTTACTGAATGTGCTGATGATAGTGGAGCTCCTGTCAATGCGAAAGGCTGTCAACAAGCTTCACAGAAATTTTGACTTCACCCAAACTTAAGGAGAAGAAAACCAAGCCAAGACGTCCCGCTGTGAACTCAAAAGCTCAAAGTATAGTGAAGTCCTTATTCACCAAGACAGAAACGAAGAATCTTCCAAAGACTATAGCATCAAAAATTCCAAAGAAAATTTTCGAATGTCCCAGTAAAACTACGTCTGTGCAGGATTATCAAGAAGCAGGACCAAGTGGAATACCTTCAAATAAAAAAGAAAGATGGTTTTTCACAATATGTATGGTGGACAGACTCGCCGATATGCGACTGTGCTGCAAGTGTAAGAAGTATGTGGATGAAGAATGTGCTGACATAAGTGCTGATTTTCGAGGATCCTTCGTTTGTCCTGATTGTGAAGAAGACTGATAATGTATTTCTCCAGTCAAAGGATTTTTCTGTCCAGTTCCTATGTACCAAAGTTTCAATCAAGAATATGTGTTAATATTTCTACCTTGTTTTTTTTTTTATCAAATCATCCTACTTGTATTGTGTCACCATTTTAAACGTGTTTAGCTTTATTTAACTTGATGATTATAGTAATAAATATAATGAAAATGGTTTAGAAGTAATTAATTTCACTTATGTAAGGCCGCCTTAATGTTTCATAAGTTTATTGTTAAATTTGTTTATGTGTCGGAATTAAGGTACATCATGTGTCAGAATTAGGACCACAGGGTCGCAATTCCGACACTTTGTAAACTTTTCAAATTCGTTCTACTGTTTGAATTTCACTGTACATACATACCTGAAATATTTTTTTTTTCTAAATATTTATGTAAATATACTAAACGTATACAAATTATAAAGTTTCCACGTTGAATGAAAAATAAATATAAATTTTCAAAGCTTAGAGTGTCGGAATATGGCTCATGTACCTTATTACTTCTAATGCTACTACTACTGCTGCTACTACTAATACTGCTACTATTACCCCTACTGATGCTACTACTACCACTATTACTATTACTACTACAACTACAATTATTACTTCTATTACTACTACTGCTACTGCTGCTACTACTACTACTACTACTACTGGTACTACTGCTGCTACTACTACTACTACTACTACTACTGCTGCTACTAATACTATTACTACTACCGCTACTACTAGTGCTACTGCTGCTGCTACTACTACATCTGCTACTACTACTGCTACTACTACTACTGCTACTACTACTGCTACTACTACTACTACTACTACTACTACTACTGCTGCTGCTACTGCTACTACTATTACTACTACTGCTGCTACTACTACTACTACTACTACTACTACTACTACTACTACTACTACTTTAGTTGTTAAATTGTGGCTCACGAAGTACAGTAATATGTCTGGATTAGATAGAATTTTACTTCGTTTCTGCTTTAATTTTGTTCAATAATCACTTACGTGATCTACTTGGATTGATTGCCTGGTTTAATTGATTGATTAATTGATACAGTTACTCAGATGAGTCCTGTTAATTGCTTGTGCCGTTAGTTGATCAAATATATGTCTGGTCATTTTCATCAGTTTGCAACTTAACTCAAATAATTCGGTTACCTCATTACGGTACTGTGTAACACACAGACAATGCGAATTGAAGCAGACAAAGCAGCCAGGCCAAATCTCCTTGTTGCACGCATCAGAGATAACAGTTTGTGTGCGCACGTACGTTACAGATGTTTTCAAGTTCGTCTGAAGATTATTTTATTTTCATTGGCATTCCTATTTAAAAAGCGAAAACAAAATGGCATTCATGACTAAATCGAAGCAATAATGATACGGCGATAGAATTTCTATTGAAGTGGTAGTTTATTAGTTAATTTGAGTGGCAGTACAAAATAGCAGACATATTGTGCCTAGACCTTTATCACGGATCTTCCAGACATATCATGCCAAGAATTTTATTGCTCTTTCAAATGATTATGATAATAATAATAATAATAATAATAGTTACTTACTTACTTACTTACTTACTTACTTACTTACTTACTTACTTACTGGCTTTTAAGGAACCCGGAGGTTATTTGCCGCCCTCACATAAGCCCTCCATTGGTCCCTATCCTGAGCAAAATTAATCCATTCTCTATCATCATATCCCACATCCCTCAAATCCATTTTTATATTATCTTCCCATCTACGTCTCGGCCTCCCTAAAGGTCTTTTTTCCTCCGGCCTCCCAACTAACACTCTATATGCATTTCTGGATTCGCCCATATGTGCTACATGCCCTGCCCATCTCAAACGTCTGGATTTAATGTTCCTAATTAGGGCCAGGTGAAGAATACAATGCGTGCAGTTCTGTGTTGTGTAACTTTCTCCATTCTCCTGTAACTTCATCCCTCTTAGCCCCAAATATTTTCCTAAGCACCTTATTCTCAAACGCCCTTAACCTATGTTCCTCTCTCAAAGTGAGAGTCCAAGTTTCACAACCATACAGAACAACCGGTAATATAACTGTTTTATAAACTCTAAATTTCAAATTTTCTGACAGCAGACTGGATGATAAAAGCTTCTCAACCGAATAATAACAGGCATTTTCCCTTATTTATTCTGTGTTTAATTTTCTCCCGAGTATCGTTTATATTTGTTACTGTTGCTCCAAGATATTTGAACTTCTCCACCTCTTCAAAAGATAAATCTCCAATTTTTATATTTCCATTTCGCACAATATTCTCGTCACGAGACATAATCATATACTTTGTCTTTTCGGAATTTACTTCCAAATCTATCTCTTTACATGCTTCAAGTAAAATTCCCGTGTTTTCCTTAATCGTTTGTGGATTTTCTCGTAATATATTCACATCATCCGCATAGACAAGCAGCTGATGTAACCCGTTCAATTCCAAACCCTCTCTGTTATCCTGGACTTTCCTAATGGCATACTCTAGAGCAAAGTTAAAAAGTAAAGGTGATAGTGCATCTCTTTGCTTTAGCCCACAGTGAATTGGAAAAGCATCTGACAGAAACTGACCTAAACGGACTCTGCTGTACGTTTCACTGAGACACATTTCAATTAATCGAACTAGTTTCTTGGGAATACCATATTCAATAAGAATATCATATAAAACTTCTCTCTTAAATGATTCATATGCCTTTTTGAAATCTATGAATAACTGATGCACTGTACCCTTGTAATCCCATTTTTTCTCCATTATCTGTCGAATACAAAATATCTTATGAATAGTTGATCTATTACGCCTAAAACCACACTGATGATCCAATAATAATAATAATAATAATAATAATAATAATAATAATAATAATAATAATAATTATAATAACTATATAAGTTGTTCTTCTTGCATGATACTACAGCCCACACGGTGAACCTTCCGCGCCCTCCATTCATCTCTATACGCCGACAGCTCCTTCCATCTTCGTAATCTAGATCTTTCCAGATCCCATTGAACAAAATCCCACCATCCATTTTTTGGCCCACCCTCTTGTAGGGGGCTGCTTCGGCCTGATTTATTGGGATAAACCTTACGGTCCAGCCAGGTCAGAACTCTACTAAGCCAGTTCCGTACCCGATCGGATGAGCACCTGCCTGAACCAGTCCGAATTGTACTCGACACCCGAATTAAAACCTGACTCAACCAGTGCGAGGAGTGAAAGTGCGTGACTGATGAAAAATTGTTTCACATTGCTGCATTGTGATTGTATTAGTTTAATAAATAGGGGAGAGTCGGGTAGTATCGGACATCGGGTAATATCGGACAGTGTGTTTCTTTCATCTACCTCCATATGGTAGTACCTGAATGACATGGTTACGTTTCTCTATGCGACATCACAGAAACGTAACCATGTCAATCAAGTACTATCATCGTGTGGTAGATGAAAGAAACTCACTGTCCGATATTACCCGATGTCCGATACTACCCGACTCTCCCCTAATACTGCCTACAAGTATAATATTTTAATTGTTTTACTAAGAATTTTTCTCTTTAAATGAGATAATTGGATCGGTGTCGGTTAGAGTTCCCGAGTAGCTCAGTGGTAGAGCGTTGGTACGTTAAACCAAAGGTCCCGGGTTCGATACCCGGCTCCGGAACAATTTTTCCCCTCGAAATTATTCAAATCAACTTTACAGGGAGTTATACCTGAAATCTTGATTTGCATAATACACGTCACTGTTCGTTAACAGAAAACCACAATTTAAGTCACACGGAGTTAGTGTGCACTCGAAGTTGGTTGCTTGACGGTTGTCAGCCCACTTTGAGGTCTGTGGATATAGAGGGAAAAATTGGATCGGTGTCGGGTAGAGTTCCCGGGTAGCTCAGTGGGAGAGCGTTGGTACGTTTAACCAAAGGTCCCGGGTTCGATACTCGGCTCCGGAACAATTTTTCCCTCGAAATTATTCAAATCAACTTTACAGGGAGTTATACCTGAAATCTTGATTTGCGAGATATAATTCTAATACTGCAACGCAAAATAACTTTGTATTCTGTGACAAACTTTAATCTAGGGTTATCCATGTCGGAGACTTTGTGTAACGAATTAAATAATAGTATAATAATAATAATAATAATAATAATAATAATAATAATAATATAATAATAATAATAATAATAATAATAATAATAATAATAATAATAATAATAATAATAGGGTAAACTGGGGTCTGTTGGACAGTCGGGCATGTTGGACACGCTGTATTTTAACGTGTTATCTCGCCACTTGTGGGCACCACATTCTGCTAGAAGTCAATGATGGAAGTAGGCCCACTCGTGACTACTTCCGTCATTGACTTCTAGCAGAATGTGGTGCCCACAAGTGGCGAGGTAACACGTTAAACTACAGAGTGTCCAACATGCCCGACTGTCCAACAGACCCTAGTTTACCCTAATAATAATAATAATAATAATAATATCTGAACTCCAACCGAACACGAGCGCTGCTCATTCGGTCCGCAAATTTGATTAATTTATTGCACACTTTTTATATTTTTGTGTATCATTTTATTATATTTCTGTTGTAATTATATTCTGTACTCTGTTTTATATTACTTACTTACTTACTTACTGGCTTTTAAGGAACCCGGAGGTTCATTCCCGCCCTCACATAAGCCCGCATTGGTCCCTATCCAGAGAAAGATTAATCCAGTCTCTATCATCATATCCCACCTCCCTCAAATCCATTTTAATATTATCTTCCCATCTACGTCTCGGCCTCCCTAAAGGTCTTTTTCCCTCCGGCCTTCCAAGTAACACTCTATATGAATTTCTGTATTCGTCCATACGTGCTACATGCCCTGCCCATCTCAAACGTCTGGATTTAATGTTCCTAATTATGTCAGGTGAAGAATACAATGCGTGCAGTTCTGTGTTGTGTAACTTTCTCCATTCTCCTGTAACTTCATCCCTCTTAGCCCCAAATATTTTCCTAAGCAACTTATTCTCAAATACCCTTAATCTCTGTTCCTCTCTCAAAGTGAGAGTCCAAGTTTCACAACCATACAGAACAACCGGTAATATAACTGTTTTATAAATTCTACCTTTCAGATTTTTCGACAGCAGACTGGATGATAAAAGTTTCTCAACCGAACAATAACAGGCATTTGCCATATTTATTCTGTGTTTAATTTCTTCCGAGTATCATCTATATTTGTTACTGTTGCTCCCAGATATTTGAACTTCTCCACCTCTTCAAAAGATAAATTTCAAATTTTTATATTTCCATTTCGTACAATTCTCGTCACGTGACATAATCATATACTTAGTCTTTTGGGATTTACTTCCAAACCTATCTCTTTACTTGCTTCCAGTAAAATTCCGTGTTTTCCCTAATCGTTTGTGGATTTTCTCCTAACATATTCACGTCATCCGCATATACAAGCAGCTGATGTAACCCGTTCAATTCCAAACCCTCTCTGTTATCCTGGACTTTCCTTATGGCATATTCTAGAGCAAAGTTAAAAAGTAAAGGTGATAGTGCATCTCCCTGCTTTAGCCCGCAGTGAATTGGAAACGCATCTGACAGAAACTGACCTATTCGAATTCTGCTGTAGTTTCTCTGAGACACATTTTAATTAATCGAACTAGTTGCTTGGGTATACTAAATTCAATAAGAATACCATATAAAACTTCTCTCTTAACAGAGTCATATGCCTTTTTTACGAAATATCTGGTCAATAGTCGATCTATTACGTCTAAAACCACATTGATGATCCCCAATAATTTCGTCTACATATGGAGTTAATCTTCTCAAAAGAATATTGGACGAAATTTGTACGACGTCTGTTTTATATTTTGTGTCCTATATTAGGAATTTATATTCTGTGTTCTATATTAAGAATTAAGAATAAGAATAAATTGCTTTCTATATTAAGAATCTATACTCTGTATTCTGTATTAAGAATTAAGAATACGAATAGGTTAAATAAATAAATTTCCAATTTAAAATTTCCAATTAAAGCATCCCTGTCGATATCAGAGTCCCGCGTATTTAAAATTCCGCGCTTACAACCGATGAGAAAATGTAATTCCGAAAAGTGTGTTGGAGGGCAGAAAAATCTGAATCTGTTTGTACTGTGTTGGAACTTGTTTTATAACAGGTGAACAACTGTATGTCCCTGCTGGTTGGCGAGGCCTGCTTGTAAAGCCAACCGGCTTCCTTTGTATGCGAGTCCTGTGGTGTTGGCATTGAATGCTGGTCCTGTGTCAGTGTGTAGTTGGAGACCCGGCGTCGCTGACCCCAAGTCTCGGGAGTGCCACTTCAGGTCATCTCCTATAACGGCGTGAAAAGCGCTTAGTATATACATGTACAGTAAGTACATCATTAGGCTCGGATAAAGTAGCTGTATCAAGATAGGCATCCTTGGTCCGCGCGTTTTGTTTACAAACATTAACTAGTTGTCACGTGTCCCCCAGCCAACAGTATTGGTTGTATTGTCCATTCACTGATGTTTTAGATAGGGAGTGGAGAGCAGTCCTCCCAGCGGGTATAGTTTTATAGTCCGACCATCGGATCTGTGCCCCCGTAAGATATGCGAACTGAACCTTAATTCCTTTTCAGCCTCGGCAATTCATTTCTCTCCCTGTATTCCTATTTCTCTCTTTTCTATCCCTCTCTCCCCCACTACTCACAATTTTGAGCCTTCTTGCGGGACAGTTTATTTGCACTTGCAGACCAGTGTTGTCAACTCAACATGAATACTGTAGCACGGAGTGGTGAAAGAAATATTATTACGCAAGTAATAGCATTTTGCATAAGTCAATCAGCGTCATTAGACCTACTTAAATTAAATTATGAATAAGTAATAATTAACCTTACAGTATTATAAGCAATATTCAAGAGACATGACACTGTTTGACGTAAGTTTGGCAACATCCCTATTCGGCAAGGTTCGTAGCCTGCTGTTTGACGTAGTGGGAGAGAAACGGGTGGAATGGGGTGAGTAGAGGCGTTAACTTTTCCAAGAACGACGACAGCGCTGAAGGGGCATAGATCCGATGGTACGACAATACTTAGTTTTACCTTCCTGAAACAAATTTTAATATTACCCTCCCATCTACGTCTCGGCCTCTCCAAAGGAAATTTTCCCTCTGGCCTCCCAACTAACACTCTATATGCATGTCTGGATTCGCCCATACGAGCTACATGCCCTGCCCATCTCAAACGTCTGGATTTAATGTTCCTAATTATGTCAGGAGAAGAATACAATGCGTGCAGTTCTGTGTTGTGTAACTTTCTCCATTCTCCTATAACTTCATCCCTCTTAGCCCCAAATATTTTCCCAAGAACCTTATTCTCAAACATCCTTAATCTCTGCTCCTCTTTAAAAGTGAGAGTCCAAGTTTCACAACCTTACATAACAACCGGTAATATAACTATTTTATAAATTGAGGGGGTCAGCGCAACAGTGGCCTAACCCTCCTCAATGTGAAAAATTAAATATTGAGCCTTTTGTTGATTTTGACGTGAACTATCTTCCTATGAAGTGGAATAGACCAATCCACCATTATATACCTTGTTAGAAAGCATGTAATTTTCCCCCTAAAAATATAACTTATATATAGAACTTTAACTTGCTTTCTCAGTGGCTTAGACCACTGTTACGCTGACCCCTTAATTCTAACTTTCAGATTTTTTGACAGCAGACTAGATGACAAAAGCTTCTCAACCGAATAATAACACGCATTTCCCATATTTATTCTGCTGTTAATTTCCTCCTGAATGTCATTTATATTTGTTACTGTTGCTCCAAGATATATATATATATATATATATATATATATATATATATATATATATATATATATATACCTCTTCGAAGGATAAATTTCCAATTTTTATATTTCCATTTCGTACAATATTCTGGTCACGAGACATTCATATACAGTATTTACTTTAGAATTTAATTCCAAACCTATCGCTTTACTTACTTCAAGACATTGTCTTGTAAGATCCAAAATTGCTGCCGCATTAAGAAATAAGGGCTGGACAGTGGAAGAAGAACTCCTGTTTAGCTGAAAATGTGTCAACGAGACGAGTAGATATTTTAGCGTACAATGCTGACACTAAACAGGGCATCATTGTGGACCCCACGATACGTTTTGAAGTAGCATGTCATCAGTCAGCCGAGGTCCACCTTGGGAAGAAGTCGATCTATGAGCCTACAGTCAACTATTTCAAGCTGAAATATGCCTTAATTCACGTTGAGGTATTCGGCTTGCTCATAGGTGCTCGAGGGACTATACCAGCTTTTTTCGAAGAATTTCGACGGCAGTTTGCTCTGCCAACGTCCCTGAGGGATGACATTGTGATAATTGTGTTAAAATAAAGTCCTGCAAAATCCTAATTAATCACATGGTGCCACATTAATAGCAATTGTAATTTTTCACGCCCTTTTGTTTGTTTCCCCTCTTTAAAATTTAATATCTATGTTTGCATATGTATAATTTTTTTGAGGATATACAGAGTCCGTAAGGGCTACCCTCAATGGGAGGAAGTTTAATATTATTTATTTATCCCATGTTTTCCCTAATAGTTAGTGGATTTTCTCCTAACGTATTCACGTCATCCGCATAGACAAGAAGTTGATGTAACCCGTTCAATTCCAAATCCTCTCTGTTATTCTGAGCTTCCCTAATGGCATATTCTAGAGTTATATTCTATTATTATTATTAATATTATTATTATTATTATTATTATTATTATTATTATTATTATTATTGCAACAAATGGCTTTTAAGGAACCCGAAGGTTCATTGCCGCCCTCACATAAGCCCGCCAGCGGTCCCTATCCTGTGCAAGATTAATCCAGTCTCTATCATCATACCCCACCTCCCTCAAATCCATTTTAATATTATCCTCCCATCTACGTCTCGGCCTCCCTAAAGGTCTTTTTCCCTCCGGTCACCCAACTAACACTCTATATGCATTTCTGGTTTCGCCCATACGTGCTACATGCCCTGCCCATCTCAAACGTCTGGATTTAATGTTCCTAATTATGTCAGGTGAAGAATACAATGCGTGCAGTTCTGTGTTGTGTAACTTTCTCCATTCTCCTGTAACTTCATCCCGCTTAGCCCCAAATATTTTCCTTAGCACCTTATTCTCAAACATCCTGAACCTATGTTCCTCTCTCAGAGTGAGAGTCCAAGTTTCACAACCATACAGAACAACCGGTAATATAACTGTTTTATAAATTCTAACTTTCAGATTTTTGGACAGCAGACTGGATGATAAGAGCTTCTCAACCGAATAATAACACGCATTTCCCATATTTATTCTGCGTTTAATTTCCTCCCGAGTATCATTTATATTTGTTACTGTTGCTCCAAGATATTTGAATTTTTCCACCTCTTCGAAGGATAAATCTCCAATTTTTATATTTCCATTTCGTACAATATTCTGGTCACGAGACATAATCATATACTTTGTCTTTTCAGGATTTACTTCCAAACCGATCGCTCTACTTGCTTCAAGTAAAATTTCCGTGTTTTCCCTAATCGTTTGTGGATTTTCTCCTAACATATTCACGTCATCCGCATAGACAAGAAGCTAATGTAACCCGTTCAATTCCAAACCCTGCCTGTTATCCTGAACTTTCCTAATGGCATATTCTAGAGCGAAGTTAAAAAGTAAAGGTGATAGTGCATCTCCTGCTTTAGCCCGCAGTGAATTGGAAAAGCATCAGATAGAAACTGACCTATACGGACTCTGCTGTATGTTTCATTGAGACACATTTTAATTAATCGAACTAGTTTCTTGGAAATACCAAATTCAATAAGAATATCATATAATACTTCCTCTTAACCGAGTCATAAGCCCTTTTGAAATCTATGAGTAACTGATGTACTGTACCCTTATACTCCCATTTTTCTCCATTATCTGTCGAATACAAAAAATCTGATCAATAGTCGATCTATTACGCCGAAAACCGCACTGATGATCCCCAATAATTTCATCTACGTACGGAGTTAATCTTCTCAAAAGAATACTGGACAAAATTTTGTACGACGTCAACAAAAGTGATATTCCTCGAAAGTTACCACAGTTGGTTTTGTTCCCCTTTTTAAAAATGGGTACAATTATGGAATCCTTCCATTGTTCTGGTACAATTTCATTTCCCAAATAGCAAGTACAAGTTTATAAATTTAGCTATATAATGCACTCCCACCCTCTTGTATTAATTCTGCTGGAATTTGATCGATACCTGGAGACTTGTACTTTTTCAGAGTTTCTATCGCAATTTCGACTTCTGAAAGCGTGGGTTCGGGTATAAATGGCTCAGCAGTTTGTATTTCAATTTCGTCCCGATCATTTCTATTTGGCATATGTACATTTAGTAGTTGCGCAAAATAGTTTTTCCATCTGTTTAGGATTGATGGAGAGTCTGCAAGCAAGTCACCATTCTCATCCTTGATCACGTTTACCCTTGGCTGATATCCGTTCTTAAATTCCTTTATACCCTTATATAAATCTCGAATGTTTTTATTCTTACTATTTGTTTCTACCTCATTCAGTTTTTCCTTCAAGTAATCTCTCTTTTTATTCCTAAGTGTACGACTTGCTTCCCGTCTTTCATTGAAATAATTATCTCTCTTCTCCTCAACTGGATCCTGTAAGAATTTCAATTTTGCCTGTTTCCTTCTTTCTACTACCATGCAACAATCTTCATCAAACCACGGTTTCTTTTTCTTAGTTTCATAATAACCTATGCTCTGCTCAGCTGCAATTTTGATACTATCTCTGATATTTTCCCACACGCTATTAACATCTAATTCTTTCTCAACTTCGTCGGAACTTTCTAAAGTGGCAAACCTATTCGAAATTTCGACCTGATAATTTTGCTTAGCTTCCTCGTCCTTTAATTTCAAAATATTGAATTTAGTAATATTAACTTGTTGCTCTACTCGCTTGGCTACTGATAATCTTTCTCTTTATTCTCCAATCACCAAATAATTGTCAGAATTACAGTCTGCACCCCTGAAAGTTCAAATATCTACTATATTATTATTATTATTATTATTATTATTATTATTATTATTATTATTATTATTATTATTATTATTATTCTAAATCTCTCTCTCCGGTCTGCAGATGTATTAAATATGCTAATTTGCATGGATTGAACTTGGATCCATTTAATGTGTAGTAATACTTTTCGATTTTTATGTCAGTTTTATTATTTATGCCATTGTTAGATATGTATCATACTATTCTCGTCATTTGCATAACTTTACAATATTAATTATATGATTCCTGTCTTCATTTATATGATTTCATTAATTCATTTGTAATACATTTTATTTAATAACTATTATATTGATTGTATTTCATCTCATTGCCATTTTCTATCATTGATTCTCATCATCATTTGTTGTTTTGTATCGTGCAAAACTTAATTGGCCTTGTGCTGTTGTTTTGCACATTAATATTCTAAATAAATAAATAAATAAAATAAATTCTAAATAAATTATTATTAATTATTATAATTATTAACGTTTGTAGCGGAGAAAATGCCTCTTACGTCTTGAAATAGGGCCCTGTTGATAGAATTACTACGTAGTTCTGATGTATCTCACAAGTAACTGTTCAAAACTCAATCAATTTTATTCTGAAAACAGTAGCTGTAAAAATACTGAAATATCACTTAACTTGGACTATTCGGAACATGAAACGGGTTCTCCGGCGTGAATTCTGTAGCTGTTCCTGCGACGATCCACGAAATATTATTTGCACTTGGGTTGGAATTATGGCATCTGTAGGACAGAGTCGTCTTGCTTGCATGAAATAACGCTCTCTGGAAAGGATTTGGCAGCGAGCCGAGGCACGATTCTGAACCATGTCCTGCAGATCGGCTCACTGCTTTACTTTTTTGCACTAATTTTCTAGGGACGACTATAATCCCTTAAAGCTCAGAGACGAACTGCGAGATGTAGTCGCTCCAACCCCCGCCCAAAACGTTTTATGGCATAACTGCACTGAGCAGGTTTACCTGCAGATATAACTTGACTTGCGAACTTTCAGAACATTTTAAGGTTCCCTGTTTTTGAATACCTGAAGTTACATTCGAGTGAACCTTTATGGAACTGGTATACGTCAGCTTTCTATGTTGAAAAGCCGGGTTCGTATGTGAACAATTTTACGTGAAATTTATAAAAGAAAAAACCTCAGAACATTTTTCCGTAGGTGTTTCTCTTAATCTACTTACACATAAAAACAAATATATGGATTTTTCCCCGTCGAAAATAAGTTATTTTGTGCGAGATCGTGCATATTTGCTTGCTTTCCGCACAGAACCAAAACGCGGTAAGTGTGAAATACCACATTCAGTATTCCCAACGTAACACACATAACAATTTCCCTCTTCTTACCGCTTAAGCGCGACATTCATTTTACTGCTTTAGGCTTTTAAGATATTATTTTTAGAGACGTTTAACATAGTAATAATTATAAATTGAAACTTACCACTGCAATTTCACCTAAATTGCAATGTTAATTATTGTTTTTAAATATTTGCAAAAATTAAGTAAAGTCTACTACTCCACGAAACTTATTGCATTCCTGATACAAGTAACATTAAGGCAGCCGTGAAAAAATCAACAAGATTCCAGATGCCGATGTTATTACTGCAATATGTTTTATAAATAATATTGTTAAAATATTAAAATGAAAAATAAATCATTACATAACCTTACCGTTTGTTTTAAGTTCGCATTTATAGACTGGGGGAAAAAAAGACAGAGTAAATCACGGCCTGTTGGAGTATAGTAAACACAGAAAACATTGTATAGCAACAATGTTAAAGAAAGATATTTTGGTGTTCGGAAGTTGGCGTCATTAAACAGAAACCAACATGGAGATTTCATTGCAACTAATTAGAAATTCGTCTTTCAGGTATGTAATAAACGATCTTCGCACAAAATAATGTACAATACACGAGCGGTATGTCTGTTTTCATGTTCTCGGAAATTAAAAAAGCTCAACTACGTTTCTCTTTTTCAATCTTTTCCTCGACCATGAAAACGTCAACATACCGCTCTTGTAACGTATATTACTATTACCGTTTTACTAATAAAAACTCTATATACAGACGTTTAACTGTCTTATACTTATACAATGAGTAGCTCGTTTATACGTCGTGTGTAAATTTCTTACTAATAATCACTACATACGTCGTGTATAACAGTATAACTGTTACACAGCTACGTCATAGTTTCGTCATTACTTCGTTTCGAAAGGTAATAGAATATCTGAGGTTCTCTATTGCATCCGGTAGAGCGCTCTAGTGTGGCGTGTTAGGTATCGATAATACAACTGGCTCTGATCGATTATCACACTATATTTTTGTCAAAGAGTACAAGCTACAGCAATATTATTCTAATTATTCTGTGCTCTTTGGTTTGTTCTTCTGTGGTTACAAGGCAGCCATCATCATAAAATGACGGTCGGTACGAACAGCTGTTAGAGGGGCGGCCATTTTTTTCTCTATATACAACGCTTAAACAAGGGGTTTCGTGTATATAACTACTGCAAAGCAATTCCCATTGTATAGTTACAGGCTGTTTATACATCCATCGCTTCTGCATGGTTTATTAGTAAAGTTTTCTGTCTCAACTCTGCATAAGTCTAGTATAAAAACTAAACACAGTTTATTAGGAAGACTGTTAGTGTAAAATATATTATACCGGGTCTTTCGTAACTCCGTTAAACATTTTAGAAATTCACCACAAATAAACTAAGCAACGGATACCACATTTTATTACACAGAAATGGAGGTAAACACTCTAAGTTTTTTTATACATCTCACAAATGCTCAATATATCCACCATCACTGATACGGCAGATTCTAGCCAATAATCCATTTCATCCCACACGCATGTCAGCATATTACGATCGATCAGTATTAAAGCCGCGGTGATACGGTCGCGAAGTTCCTGAAGGTTAGCGGGGAGTGGGGGTGCAAAAAGCAATGTCCTTCACAAATCTCCACAAGAAAAAATCGCAAGATGTTAAATCCGGTGACCTGGGTGGCCACCATATTAAGGCGTCGTCTTTTTGTCCACAGCGTCCTATCCAACGTTGTGATAAATTTGTATTGAGATAACCTCGTACGTCATTGTGGAAACGAGCCGGATAGTCGTTTTGTTGAAAAATGTTATTATCACAGTCTTTTTTACTTACAAAACTAATTCACTACTACTCCTCCTAGCGGAAAACCACAGAAACTATGCGAGACAGGTTTTTTGCCAACAAAACTTGAAGAATTTCTCGTTCTATCGGTATAAGAATTACAATTATTGTCCGTTGCTTAGTTTATTTGTATCATAAGCAGTGAAAAATATAGTGTGACTGCATTGGTGTTAATGGAGCTTCCGTTGGTACCTCTTTGTTACTTGTTAGCTTAAACAACAAGTTTAAGCCCCCTCACCATGACAAGGTGAGTACCCAATTTTACCTACACCAATTTTACATTTCTGATAATCCTACTGTCTGTGGTGTAATAATCATGATGAAGATCTGGAACACATTCTTCTATACTGTCCATCCATAAACCACGAAAGAAGTAAATTAAAATCATCAGTACCAGTTGCAGAAGACACAGCCCTGCAGTATATATTGACTACACCCCCCCTCTGGCTACTAGCAACAGGCATCTACAGGGACATCATTTTATTTTTACTAACATTTTTAATATTAACTTGGTTATACCTCTGGATCAACGCCGTTTGCTACCCTCTTTCACGACTGGAGTACGATGGTACTGGCGTAATATACAAACAAATCACTTTACTAGGTATAGGAGGGAAGAAAAGTAGTTCATCCATTTACGTAAACTAGGAAATATCGCGCTTTTGAGTTTGATCATTTTCACTAGGTTTTTGTTTAATCAAAATACAGTACAGTATTAACAATGAGTGCTTTTACTCAAGAACTGAGCTGTCCATGTGGACGTATTCATTATGCAGTATATATTATACTGTCTACAGCACAGAGAATGAAGTTAAATTGAAAAATAATAATAATCATAATATGGATATTTAAACACATTTTTGAAGATGGTGGCCTTTCATTTCGATAAAGGCTTCAGTTCTTTTGTGCATATTATCGCACTATAGACTATTGTACCTAATTCCAGTTACCAGTTTCGTCCTTCGTACTAGTAACTCATATTGAAATAATTCTATAAAAGAGTACCTTACGTACTGTAAATTCAATCTTCACTTCTGGCCGATCCGAAAAGATAAAAATACTCAGACATGCTATCTACTGTCCGTCCAAGTGGTTATGTCGTAGGGTCGTAGTAAGGGAGGAAATCACGTGACAGTTAATTACTTAACGAGGCCCTTTTATTTAAGTTATTTTAAACAGTTGTATAATACTACGTACACGTCCAATTCCTAACAGAAATTAATGTTCTCACAAAAGAGCTAAGACAGCCCAGCCACTAGCTGGCGAATAAAAGCTGGTGGGGAAACCGGGATACGACGTAGGCAAATGGACGACAGTACCTGTGCGAAAATGATTCAATATTGAAAGCTCTTTCGTCACTGGAAAACGCGAACATATTTTTGGAACGTACTGCATACTATGACCGTAAGGCTACTATGACTGTATATGCGGTCTTGAATCTGTGTGGAGGACGGTTGAACTTCATTAGTAGAAGGGGTGGGACTGAAGTACATTCAAAAACTCAGGTACAATAAAAATTGAAGTAAAAATAAAATGATGTCCCTGTATAATGAACACCGATCAAAATACCCCTCATTTCCCATGAAAAACAAGAACTGAATAGACTACAGTGGACTGTAGTGGCCGAAACTCGTGGGTGGTTTAAACTTAGGAGTAATTTTAAACTTTTAACCCCATAGGCCTATGCATAAAATTATTCAAATCTTAATCCGATCGACTTTTGATTATTGACTTACGTTATAGAACGAATATTAGTAACACACCAAAAAACCCTACAACCGAAAGCTAAAATATGTTAGTTGGCATATTCCAAGTCAATATTTGCAGAGTACTGTACATGGTGTCGAAGAAAGAATAGTGTTTGTTGAACAAGATGACGGCGGACATATTGCCAATGTTTTATGAAAACTATACCACATTGTTTGCCCAACACGTTGATGTTTTTATGTTTTTCTACATGAAATACACTCAGGGACAAAAAAAACCGGACACTTCTATATTTGCTTGTATTTTGTTGCCAATTATTTCAAAATGAAACAAAACTCATTTAAACAAAATAATGTTCCATTTAGCACCTTATACGACAACATTTGAAAAAAAAAATCTCTGATGAGAAAATTTACACAAAATTACAAAGGGCGTATAACTATGGCATCGTTTGGTCTAACTGTTTTTTCATTTTATGGTGCCTTAAACATTAAAAACTCTTTTTAGTAACGGGTATTAACCCCTCTGGCTTGAATAGCTGCATCCATACGTCTTGGCATGCTCTCAATTTGGTTAGCAATGTCTTCTTGAGGAATAAGTTCCCATTCTTCGCCAAGTGCTCGCCTCAACTCTTGTAACGATTCTGGTCTCGGTCGTCTATTCTTAACACGCCGTCCCAGCATGCCCCACACGTGTTCAATTGGGTTCATGTCTGGACTCCTTACTGGCCATGGAAGAACATGGATTCCCACTTCTTGGAGATAATCTCCGACCGCATGGGCAATATGCGACCGTGCATTATCATGCATTAAAACAAAATTATCGCCTACAAATTGGCCAAATGGCACAACATGATCAGCCAAACATTCATTTATATACCTATCAGCTGTTAGTCTTCCATTTGCAACAAAAACCAACTCTGTACGAGCATCCGTGCACACTCCTGCACAAGCAATCACTCCACCACCTCCATACGGCACATTTTCGGAAGTGCAACATTGTGAAAATCGTTCTCCCCTCCTTCTCCAAACTCTTTCACGTCCATCAGGTGAGCACAGATTGAAACGGGACTCATCGGTGAACAGAACACAGCTCCACTGTCCATTTCTCCAATCCCTGTGATCATTTGCAAAACGCAGTCGTTCAACTCGATGCATCCTGAGAAGTCTGGGACCAGTTGCAGGTCTACTTGATATCAGTCCACTTGCTTTCAACCTCCTTCTAACTGTTTTGGCCGAAATTGGGCGTCCATGCATATTAACAAATTGCTGGGCTACACTAGTAGCTGGCAGGTTGCGCTCCCTAAGAACTCTCAACACTATATACCTGTCTTTATTTGGATCTGTAGCTCTTGGACGACCCGAACCTGGTCTTCTGGTATATTCTAGGGTCTCTCTATACCGTTTTATGGTATCATGGGTTGTGCTTCTAGCCAGTCATAACATTTGCAATGTAACGTACACTGCGTCCATCATCGTAAAGGGTTACAGCTCGAGCCACATCTTCAGGTCGCATCTTGTTTTAAGACAAATGTTACAACCCCACTTAAAGTCAGAAAATGTAAAAATAAAGAAATAACGAATGATAACGATAATGAGGCACAAAATGGTTGAGACAAAATTGTTATAGCTGAGACTCCGAAAGCAAAATTGGAATATTTGCTTGTAATGGCTTGTTTATAAAACAAAAACAATCAACAATGTATACACGTCTCCATAACAACAGATGGCCACCATAATATTGTATGAGAAGATAATGTTTTGCAAAATACCAGCAAATATTAAAGTGTCCGGTTTTTTTGTCCCTGAGTGTATTATAGTACTTAGAAGTAACGTTTTATTTCTGTAAAATAAGTTTTCTACGATTCATTTGTTTGTTAGAATTGAAATACTAAAAGCGGTCATTTCTATATTGCCCGAGGGTCTCCATGGAAACGTGTCTATGGTAAATACTGTAACTTACGCTGATAATGTTTTAATTTCTGCAAATAAATTCCAAGCTTTGCGCGGAGTTGAACTGGGCCCAGCTAATTTAGTATTACCTTCATCAGCATTTTATTTTCCCTTTCGATATTTTTTTGCTCGGGTTGTTCAGTTTAACGTTGAAAGAGAAAGCAATTGACCAGTAACAAAGGAAAGTTTTCTCTCAATTAAAAGTTCTGCCGGTAGATACACTGGTTTAGAAAGAGAAAATAAATAATAGCCAATTATGGCGTGATTATATTTTAACAATATATTGTGATTTATAAATTGCTGCAACAAAAAAAAAAAAAAAAGGTTAATTCAGTTTTCTTTCCGGGCTGCAATTCCCACAATTATAGTAAAATTGAACGTTTCCTATTTGCTTTAAAGTTGCACAGCTCTGGGACCTGAACTCCATTATTCTGCCTCAAGAACTTTTTTTTTGTTTTTATTCCCAGCTGGTTAATTCTGTCAAAAAGTCGTCGTGTGTTTACATACAGCTTACAGTATGGTAAAATGCGATAGGGCCTACAGTTATTTATGTAGAATACTATAACCATCTTCATTAAACAATTCACAGTATGAGAAGTTGTAGGCCGTCTTATACTTCAATTTACTCTTTCTAAGCAAGGGAATCGGAGTTCGTTTCCCAATGCACCCCTGTTACTTAAGTTAACAGGTTTCCTTCTAATCATTTCGTCCCTGCTCCTTCTCATTTAACGTTCTGTATATGATTATTATTTATTTATTTAATTATTTATTTATTTATTTATTTATTTATTCATTTAACTCTTTTTATTTATTTATTTTATTTATTCATTTATTTATTTATCCATTTAACTCTTTATTTATTTATTCATTTAACTCTTTATCTATTTATTTATTTTATTTATTCATTTATTCATTTATTTATTTATCCATTTAACTCTTTATTTATTTATTTATTTATTTATTTATTTATTATTTATTCATTTATTTACTTATTTACTTATTTGTTTATTTATTTACTTATTTATTTATTTATCTATTTATTTTGCTTATTCATTTGTTTATATATTTATTTATGTATTCATTTATTTCTTTATCTGTTTATCTATTTATTTTTTATTTGCTTATTTATTTATCTATCTATTTATCTACTTATTATTTATCTATTTATCTATCTATTTATTTATCTATCTATATATTTATCTCTTTATTTATTTATCTATTTATTTGTTAATTTATATGTTAATTTATCTATTTATATATTTATCTATTTATTTATTTATCTATGTATGTATTTATTTATCTGTTTATCTATTTATTTATTTATATATTTATTTAAGTATTTATTTATTTTTTGTTTATTTATTTAATTACTGTTTGTTTACTTATTTATTTATTTATTTATTTATTTATTTATTTATTTACTCATTAATCTATCTATCTATCTATCTATCTATCTATCTATCTATCTATCTATCTATCTATCTATCTATCTATCTATCTATCTATCTATCTATCTATCTATCTATCTGTCTGTCTGTCTATCTGTCTGTCTGTCTGCCTGCCTGCCTGCCTGCCTGCCTGCCTGTCTGTCTGTCTGTCTGTCTGTCTGTCTGTCTGTCTGTCTGTCTGTCTGTCCGTCCGTCCGTCCGTCCGTCCGTCCATCCATCCATCTATAAAAGGTAAAGGTATCCCCGTAACATGCCATGAAGGCACTTGGGGGCATGGAGGTAGAGCCCCATGCTTTCCATGACCTCGGCACTAGAATGAGGTGGTGTGGTCGGCACCACGCTCTGACCGCCTTTTACCCCGGGAAAGACCCGGTACTCAATTTTATAGAAGGCTGAGTGAACCTTGGGGCCGTTCTGAAAGTTTGGCAACGAGAAAAATCCTGTCACCACCTGGGATCGAACCCCGAACCTTCCAGTCCGTAGCCAGCTGCTCTACCAACTGACCATCCATCTATTTATTTATTTATTTATTTATTTATTTATTTATTTATTTATTTATTTATTTATTTATTTATTTATTTATTTATTTATTTATTTATTTATTCTTTCATTCATTCCTTCATTCCTTCATTCATTCATTCATTTATTTATTTATTTATTTATTTATTTATTTATTTATTTATTTATTTACTTACTTATATAAACCCTTACATAAGACTGCCCCAAAATAGCATAGTTAATGTTCGGGGACAGTTATCCAGTATGCTTTGATAAAATAACAGAGTATTACACAAATTGTACATAATTCACAAATATATCTCTAATGTTTCTTAACTTAAATTAAAATTCTGATCCCAGTATTAGATTTTTAAGAGAAGAAGAAAGATAAAAACATACTAATCCAGAGTTAAATATATACAATTTTCTAGACACAAATTTTAACATTATAATGAGATTCCTAAGAATTACTTAAAGATAATAATGAAGTAGGTCTTCAACTGGACACCCACCCCCGGAAAAAATAGAAGAGGAAGGCCAATGAAAAAATGGAGCAAGGAGGTTCAGGAGGATATGATCTGCAGGGGTCTACAAATGAGCGATTGGCAAAACCGGAGTACCTGGAACTTGAGAAGCGGGAGATGGCGAGAGCCGTCAAATTACTCGCAATACATACATACTAATGAAGTTAAAACAATAATACATGTAGCTGAGATAAGGTATTTGATAATTTCAGAGTTGAGGAAAGATGACGTTCAGAGTAATGATAGATTAATTTTATTATTAATATATATTATGAGGTTTATGTATGTATGTATGTATTTATTTTTATTTTATTGGGTTATTTTACGACGCTGCATCAACATCTAGGTTATTTAGCGTCTGAATGAAATGAAGGTGATAATGCCGGTGAAATGAGTCCGAGGTCCAGCACCGAAAGTTACCCAGCATTTGCTCGGAAAAAACCTCAACCAGGTAACTTGCCCCGACCGGGATTCGAACCCGGGCCACCTGGTTTCGCGACCAGACGCGCTGACCGTTACTCCTCAGGTGTGGACTGTATGTATATATGTATGTATGTATGTATGTAACGATGATACAATTTGGATGCAGGCCTAGCTACTTTACTACTTTCGTGTTCTAACTGGAGCGGGCTATAACTTGACACTAACCGGTATCCGATAGGATAGGGATGGAGTAACAGGAAGGAGCAGGATCAGAAAGGAAGGCGAGGATATTACAGGCCGCCGATCTTTGCAACAGGCATGTGTGTCCTGATGAGAAGTCATATCGCGGGGTAATGAGAGACCCGCCCCGTCTACGTCATCAGTCTGCTAATAGTTCCGCATGTTTCAGCGAGCATTATCTAGTGCAGGAAATTACAAGTCTGATTAGAACACAACAGAGCATCGTCTGGGGATAAAACGGAATGTAGTACAATGCAGAACAGAGCAGCCTGGGCAAAGAATGGGATACTTCGCATAGGGATGAAGTTGCATAAATAAGATCGGAGATAAAGACAGATATTTGAGATTAGTAAAGTTAGGTTAGACTAATACAATGTTAAAATTGAAATATACCGTCTATACTTATCTAGTATTATATGATAAATTATAACCAAAGCTCGGATCTTGGGGACTTGTGTGTCGTGTGCTTGAGTAAGGTTACAGGCATAACGTAACAAAGCTCACGCTGCAAGTGCTCAGAGACAGTCGTTTGTACTAAGAAAGTGGTCACATCGAATGGCAAGAAGACGAACGAATAAACTGTGTCACGTCGAAGCCAATGACATTAAGAGAATTACAGGTAAACGGTCTGTTTGAGGAATTAGAAAATACGTGTTATTCGAATGGGTGTTATGGAAGTTTGAAAATGCATTTCTTAAATTTTAGGTACAGAATTTCGTGGAGGAATTCTGAGGAGATACATTATTTTCTTCTAATGCAGAGTTTATATCTTGTAAGTTGTACCACACATAAACTAGAGCTGGAAACGGGCATTCATTGAAAGACATTGCAGTCCTTTAAATTGATGGAGAATTTGTCCATAGCCATGGATCAAGTCGTAGAGGGACCTTCCCTAGTAGTGATACACTAATTGAAAACTATTTGCGAGAAAAATTTAGGATATACTTATCTTTCTCAGATACGAGATCTGCTGAAAATCGAACAGGAAACAGTGACAGTGAAATATTCAGTATTTTATTTAGGCCCAAGACTTTATAATAAAATTTCAAACCATTTTCCAAATTTGAAATTTTTTAAAATTGAAACTTTTAAAAAGAATTTTGTAAAATTATCCATGATATATAATAGTAACAAATGTACTTTTCTTACCTTTTATTTCTATCGACTATATTCATGTTTTTATTGAATATCACTGGCTTCTGTCGGATTGTCAATTTATATTAAATGTGTATTTTTCTCTCGTTTTCCCTTTCTTCTTTATTCTTGCTCTTGTGTTGTATTTATTGGTTTGAATTAAGTTAATTACTGTATTTAGTAAACTGTCCTTGTAAATTTTATGTTATATTATTCACTAAGACCACACCGTACACGAGCCTGACTCTTACGGTAGTGGCTAGAAACATTTTTATTTTATAAATGAAATTTGTACTCACTAGGTAGCTAGTTAAAATAAATAAAATAAAAAAATTAAAGTTTGCTCCCGTCACTTCATGTGACGTGGAAATAAGTTTCCTTCGTTTCAAATCATGTTTAACTAACAGACGAAGAATTTATGGGTTCGAAAATCTTCGAATGCATGTAGTCATACACTGTAATGAAATGTACAGAGCAAAACTGTAAATTTGATGTATTTTGCATGTTTATTTATATATATGCTATAAAATTAGATGTTTCAACCTATCATAATATTATCATTATGTTGTTCCAGCCAGGAACCATTTTTATAGCAGACCTGACAGTACCTCCGTGCTGGAAGCGGGAGTTTGTTGATATTGAAGTCCGGTCGCTTAGCCACGTTCAAAGACACAAGTCCCCAATTTCCGAGCTTTGATTATAACATAAACGTTTTCGACACTAATGTGCCATTTTCAAATGCATGAAAATTTGCCTAATTACATGTTCAAATAGGTGCACATGAACTGTGTGAATGAAACATATAATGTGCACCTTGGTGATTTCATGTCAGATATAAAACAATCTGTTTGCAGATAATTAATGATTAAAATTAAAAACACACACTTATTACTAACATTTAAAATTTGTTTTTCTGCTGAAATTATCCATCAGTTTGTGGAACACTGGAGATGTCTTGACGTATTGTGTGGTCAAATGCAGTTATTCATTTACTTGAAATGTTGTAATCTTACACTAGGATATTCACTATTAAAATGTTAAAATTCTTTATGTTGATTAGTTATTATTACACCAAGGTTCCTTGTTGTTTGTTCACTTTTCACATATTGGAGCACAACAAGGAACCTTGGTGTAATAATATCGAATCGACATAAAGAATTTTAATATTTTAATAGTGAATATCCTAGTGTAATATTACAACATTTCAAGTAAATGAATAACTGCATTTTACCACACAATACGTCAAGACATCTCCAGTGTTCCACAAACTGATGGATAATTTCAGCAGAAAAACAAATTTTAAATGTTAGTAATAAGTGTGTGTTTTTAATTTTAATCATTAATTATCTACAAACAGATTGTTTTATATGTGACAGACATGAAATCACCAGGGTACACATTATACTAGGTTCAAAAAGTTCCCGGAATTTTACTACCATTTTTCGTATTAATATATAACAAGGGATATTATACATTTGTTTTGTTGGTAACATTCATGATGTCATTTCCTTAAAGTTTGCTGATAATGGCAATTATTGGTTTTGAGTTGTAGGCAATTGTTTATCATAGTGTTTTGTTTGTTCGTCGCATTTTGTAATTATGTCCACAGAGCAAAGTACAAACATCAAGTTCTGTGTTTTGCTGGGGACATGATCAGTATGGCTGATGAAGATGGTGATTTCTTAAACAAAATGAAACTGGTGCTACTTGTACGACCCAGTCCCTAAACGACAGTCATCTGAGTGGAAATCGAAAACATCTCCTCGGAAGCAAAAATTTCCTAGGGACACTTCCAAAGGCAAAGTTATTTTAAATGTTATGTTTTATTTAACGACGCTCGCAACTGCAGAGGTTATATCAGCATCGCCGGATGTGCCGGAATTTTGTCCCGCAGGAGTTCTTTCACATGCCAGTAAATCTACTGACATAGCCTGTCGCATTTAAGCACACTTAAAGCAAAGTTATGTTGGAAGTTTTCTTCGACTCTCAGGGTCTCATGCACCATGAGTTCATTCCAGAAGGTCGTACTGTAACGAAAGAATTGTACGTAGAAACCCTCCGTCGCCTCTGGGACGCAGTGAGAAGGAAACGTCCAGAAAAGTGGGTAGAAAACAACTGGTTCCTTATGCATGACAATGCACCTGCTCATCGCGCAATTATTGTAAAGAATTTTCTTGCCAGGCACAACATAACTGCTTTGGATCACCCACCATACTCTCCTGATCTCTCACCACCTGATTACTTTCTGTTTCCCCGTCTGAAAAGTCATCTGAAAGGACGGAGATTCAATGCTGAAGAGGTTATCGCAAACGCGACGAGAGCACTAAGACGGGTTTCACAAAATGGCTTCCAGGCCTGCTTCCAGGAACTCTACACGCGTTGGCAAAAGTGTGTTGTTGCGGAAGGCAACTATTTTGAAGGGAATGCTGTAGAATAGTGTTTAAGGTACGTTGTTTCTATGATGCTAGCAAATTCCGGGAACTTTTTGAACCTAGTATGTAATACTAGATAAGTATAGACGGTATATTTCAATTTTAACATTGTATTACAACCTGCTTATCGGATAAATCATACAACATGAAATTAGGTTAGACTAGTTTATAATAATAATAATAATAATAATAATAATAATAATAATAATGATTTATTTTAGCTGGCAGAGTTAAAGCCGTAAGGCCTTCTCTTCCGCTCAACCAGCAAAAAGTGTATATACATATGCATGAACTTACAAAGAATCCAACAATTTGATTTAGATGAGAGTTACATGTATACAAAAGTTATTTACAAATTAAACAACAAAATACTATGAACTATTAATTAAACACTGAAATAAACTGTGTAGCAGAATTAAACTAAAATACATAGAATGTTAATATATTTCAAGTAATATTAGATAATAGAAAGAGATTATTACGAGACAATTAAAATATAGCATAATCAGGATGATGTCTAAAGAAAAAAGTAACAATGTAGTCAGTGATAATGGGGATCACGTTAGAGCAGTTCCTAAAAGGCTAATTTGGCCGTCTCTTCAGTGTTGCCAACTAATACCAGATATCACCAAAGAGGGTAAAATCAATTAATTATTAGGTTAGGGTAAGGCAGGTTATGAGAGATGCGAGATAATTAGAATAGCTATAGATTGAACTTTTCTCATTGCTGTAAGCAGTTCGTTATTGCTTACATTATAAATCAAAACCATATATATATATACATATACATACATACATACATACATACATACATACATACATACATACATACATACATACATATATATACCCTTAGACTATACAGGATGATTCACGAGGATTTACCATCCCTTAAGGAGCTAATTTCCGAAGATATTCTAAGGAAAAAATGTATAAACATTTGTCCTAATCTTAATATTTTCAGAATTACACTAATTTGAAGTTGATTG